>JANHAO010000739.1:0-38057 GCA_026873985.1 Saraca asoca | reverse complement strand
GTTATGAATCTAATATGGTTAATGTTAATTGTAATACATGGTGGATTGATTCTAGAGCTACAATCCATATTTCAAATACCTTGCAGGGTATGCAAAACCTAAGGAAGGCAGTGGGAAGTGAGCATAACATCTTATCAGGAAACAAGATCGACTCACATATAGAATCCATTGGAACTGCAACTTAGTTCTTGATAGTGGCTATGTTTTGGTTTTAGAGAAGACCTTTTATATTCCAAGGTTTTCTAGAAACTTGATTTTAGTTTCAAGAGTTGTACTATTGGGTTACTTCTTTAATTTTTTAAATACATCTTTCAATTTATTTTATAAATCTGAACTTATTGGAAATAGTATATTGTCTGATGGTCTTTTCTCTATTAATCTACAACATAATACTATTTTGCATACTCATTTTGGTAATAAACGATATATTATGAATGAAGATTCCTCTATTTTGTGGCATAGGAGACAAAGGCACATCTCCATTGATAGGATTAAGAGATTAGTGAATGAAGGAGTACTAAGTACTTTAGATTTTTCTAATTTTGAAACTCGTGTAGACTACATAAAGGGAAAGCAGACTAAAAAGTCTAAGAAAGGTGCCAAGAGGAGTACTGACATCTTAGAAATCATACATTCAGATATATATTTTCCTAACATAGACTTTTATGGTCCAAAGTATTTTATCACCTTTATAGATGACTATTCTCGATATATATATATATATATATATCTCTATATGCTTTATAATAAGAGTGAAGCCTTAGATTTGTTTAAGGTTTTTAAGGCAAAAGTAGAGAAGAAATGTGATAAGCAAATTAAGATCATTATAACAAATAGAGGTGGAGAATACTATGGTAGATACATTGAAGATGGACAAGCACCTGGTCCATTTGCTAAGTTTCTTTAAAAGCATGGGATCATTGCCCAATACACAATGCCTGGTTCTCCGGACCAGAATGGTATTATAGAAAGAAGAAATTGGACATTATTAGACATGGTGCGAAGTATGTTAAGCAGCTCTAAGCTGCCTAAATCCTTATGGATTGAAGTTCTTAAAATGATAGTGGATATATTGTACAAGGTTCCAACCAAGGCTGTCCCAAAGACACCGTTTAAGTTATTTAAAGGTTAGAAATTGAGTTTGTGACATATGCACATTTGGAGATGCCTATATGAAGTAAAAGAAAGAAACTAGACCCAAGGACTATTAGCGGGTATTTCGTTGGATATGTCAAAAGGTCTAAAGGTTATAGATTCTACTATCCATCACATAGTACTAGCTTTGTGGAATCAAGGAATGCTAAGTTTCTTGAGAATAACTTAGTTAGTAGTAGTAATCAATTTCAGAACATAGTGTCTAAAGAAGAGCAACCTTTCACATCAACAGAGCGATTGGTTATTATTTAAGACACTCCTTAAGTTCAAATAGGTGTTGTACAACTAATCACTAAAGATCCACAACCCATTGCTGATAATCTTGCAAATCAAGTTATTTATGAAGTGCCTGAAATGGTTGAACAACCAGTTGGACAACATGACCCATAGGGAAATGCTGAACTAGCATTAAGAAGATCTACAAGAGAAAGGAGATCAGAAATTTTAGAAGACTATATCATCTATTTGCAAGAATTGGACAATGATTTTAGGGCTGAGAATGATCTTACAACATTTTCATAAGCCATGAACTGTAAAGAATCTAATTTATGGTTTCATGCAATAAAGGATGAGATCAATTCTATGGCATCTGATGGAGTCTGGGATCTTATTAAGTTGCCTAATGGGGAAAGACTCATTGGGCAACATTGAGGGATATAAAGCAAGACTTGTTGCCAAAGGATTTATTCAAAAGGAAAGAATCGACTACAAGGAGACCTTTTCTCCTGTATCTAAGAAAGATTCTCTTAGCATTATTTTGGCTTTAGTTGCACACTTCAATTTAGAATTGCATCAAATGGATGTAAAAATGACTTTCCTCAATAGGGAACTAGAGGAAGAGGTATACATGAAACAACCTAAAGGATTCTTTTCTAGTTAAAGTGAGCAATTGGTATGCAAGCTTAAAAAATCTATTTATGGATTGAAACAAGCTTCCCATCAATGGTATTTGAAATTTCATGATATGATCTCCTCTTTTGGTTTTGAAAATATTATAGATCAATGTATATACCACAAAGTTAGTGGGAGCAAGATTTGTTTCTTAATTTTGTATGTGAATGATATTTTGCTTGCAACCAATGATAAGGGTTTATTGCATGAAGTGAAACAATTTCTCTCTTGAAACTTTGATATGAAGGAATTAGGTGATACTTCTTATGTCATTGGCATAAAAATATTTAGAGACAGAGCTAGAGGTATTTTGGGTCTGTCACAAGAAACTTATATCAATAATGTTTTAAAGAGATTTCAGATGAAAGATTGTTTACCAAGTGTTGCTTCCATTGTTAAAGGGGATAAGTTCAATTTGAACCAACGTCCTAAGAATGATTTTGAAAGGGAGCAAATGAAAAACATCCCTTATGCTTCAGTTATTGGTAGTATAATATATGCTCAAGTCTACACCAGACCTGATATAGCATTTGCTATTGGTATGTTAGGAAGATATCAGAGTAATCCAGGTACGAACCACTAAAGAGCTGCTAAGGAAGTTTTGAGATACCTTCAAGGGCTAAGGACTACATACTTATGTATAGATGAATTAATAACCTGGAAGTGATTTGTTATTTAGATTCAAACTTTGTTGGCTACATTGATTCACGTAAATCAACATCTGGATACATTTTCATGTTCGCTAGTAGAGTTGTATCATGGAGGAGTGTGAAGTAGACTTTGATAGCTACTTCCACTATAGAGGCTAAGTTCATCTCTTGTTTTGAGGCTACATCGCATGGTGTATGGATAAAGAGTTTCATTTCTGGGCTTAGAGTTGTTGATTCTATATCTAGGCCATTAAAGATAATTTGTGACAATTCAACTGCAATCATTATAACTAAGAATAATGAGAGTGGTAGTCAAAATAAATATATCAACATTATGTACTTAGCCATAAGAGAGCATGTTATGAATAAAATAATGGTCATTGAGCACATTAACACTGAATTGATGATAGCAAATCCTTTGACAAAAGGTAAGCCACCGATTAGGTTCAAGGATCTTGTAGAACATACGGGTCTTGGCCCTTTAGTTTGATTTCATTATATAAGATAATGTTATTTTAATGAAATTCTATCTTAGTTGTGATTTTTCTCATTTTGTTTTATATGCATATTTTTGTTTAAGAAATATCAATAAAATTTAGATCTAGAATAAACATAGGGTTTATTCATTTAGTATTTTGGACTAATATTAAGATGCCAATGCAATGTGATACATGGAAAGTAATACTTATTATAAGGGGAATTTTCACTATGATTCGTGTATTTGTTTCTTATTTTGGCAAGTCCTGGTATATATATTGGCCAAGTGGGAGAATCTGAGAAATATCTCCAAAATAATGTGAGATATATCTCCACTGGATATGGCCAATATTATATCCTTAAGTTAAGGGATTTGCAATTGCTTTAAGATAAAGTCCCTTATCTTTAAGATAAGTTCATTATCTCCTAATAACCAAATTATTCGGATATCTTGGTGATAGGCCGAGAATCATTATATAATATAAGGTTTGGGTCCCTAATGCTGTTAAGACTCCATACAGAAAGAATCACTATCATTATGGAGAGAGAACAATGCATTAGAAGCTCTCAAATAACTCTAGATGTGGTGTATAGAGTAATTTTACTTTTCGATCTTTGATGTCAATGGCTGGAGGTAATTCATTCTATCGGCTTCCATTACAGTGTATGATCATTAGCACTTAAGTTTTGCACTCATCCTCTACCAAAAACAAAGCACCATGACTTAGTACTCTCTTTATAGCTTGCCTCATTCTTGTAATTTAAGACCCATAAAATTATATCAGTATTACATTTTTAAATAAACCATGATAACAAAAACTTTAGAAAATAGATAGTACTAAACAAGTCTTTTAGGAAATATCAGTATTAGCTTGTATGAAAATAGCATAAAACTCATAAAAGACTTTGCATTTTTTTTATAAATAAACTTCTTTTATTGCAAGTTACAACAAAGTATTCAAAGTTGCAGAGAAATAACTGAAGTAGCAGTGCTTGCATATAGAATTAGAACTCTACAATAATTCAAGAGAATTATAGTGAGTAATCAATATTGATTTGGAAAAAAAAACCTCCCTAGTCATAGCAGAAGAAGTAGAATCAAAATACTCTTTTACCATATTCAACCAATTAGGACTCCTTTCGACAACAACCATATAGGTCGAGAAGATCTGATTATACTGATTTGTTGAGACAATCATATAAAGGCTTGGGCCTACATTTCATCATTTTTTAGCTAGCTATAGCTTCTTCTTCTTCTTCTATATTTCCTCCTCAAAGACCCTAACTTTTCTTCATTGTAACTTACATTAGAATACAATTACACATCAAAACTAATCCTTCAAGGACCTGCCACTTAAATATGATGGCTCCATCCAATAGCACCTATAAGTATAGGCTCAAAGTAGTAGCAACAACAACATTCACTATGGCTTTCATCTTTTTCTTCCTCACAGTTCTTCCCCCCAAATCAGGAAAAAGAAAAACCCTTAACCTAATGATTTATTTTAGGTCAAAAAACCATTTGAAACTCTTGTTGAGAATTTAAGTTCATAAAAAATTGAAAAAATGTGTTTTAATCTCAATTACTGTGTTATATATTTATTTTTTGGGTTTTATTCTCTACATTTACCTTTTATTTATTCTATTGTGTTTTCTCTCTTTTTCTCTTTCTTGTTTTTTAGGGAGGATTTCAAATACTTTTTAAGGAGGATTCAAACGACTATAATGATGATACAATCAATTTCATCTTGATTTGATTTGTTACCTTATGATGATACTCTCTAGTAGTATACAAGTGTGTAGTAAACTTATGAGTATCACAAAAGGGAACATAAATAGAAAGAGCAAAGATATATACCTTAGTTGTACTTGAAGATCTTGCTAACCCTGTTGAGCTCTACTTATTAACATATACAAATTTATGCCAAGTCATTGCCATGATATAACACTTGTTTACATGGATAGAGACACACCTAAATCCAATGGAGAAAAACAAGCCTAGCAACCTGCAAACATCATTCAAATATGCCTAAACCCTAAATTGAAGCAAATAACAAATTAATAAAGCATATAAATTACTGAATTAAAAAGCATGTAAATTTGATTCCAATTTGTTATCAATCACCTAAACCCTAAACATGAGCAAAAAAAAAAACAAAGCAAGAGCAAACAACTTAAAATTGGTAGATTTTCTTCACTCTATGACTACTTATGGCTTTAATCGAGAGGGAGCTTGAGTGGTGCGTAAGGGAGCTAGAATGCAACTTGAATGAAGTGTGTGGGAGCTTTAAGGGCAGCTTCAAGTTTGCAGTGTGAAGGTCACAATGATGGAAAAGGAAAGAATAGGAGATATGTTCCATTTTATTATTTTGTTAATTAGAGGCCATTTAGGGGTGATTATAGATCAAACTGCCTCAAAATTGCTTTTATTTTGTTAGCGGCAATTTCCTTAGGAACCGTCTTGATGAACATAATTTATACATATTTTATATCCCTTTATAATTAGTCATTTGTTATGTTTATGAGCTTACTTGGACACTTGAGATTGATTTTGTGGTTTGCTCAATTTTTGTGCTTAATTGAATTTATTCTATAAATTTACAGTATTTTTTATTTTTGGTATATCTTGAGTTTTGGATCTTGGTTTTAGATAATTCTTATGTCATTGAAAAGTTAAGAGAAAGAGTAAAAATTTCATGAAAAGCCCAAGGTCCAATTCAGCTATTTTGGAGGTTAAAAAAAGCCTAGATATTGAAACAGAGTGTGATGCTATGACCCAGAACCAATTTTAATGTTTTCATCATAAGTAGAGCTCCATCCATCATTTTGGTGCAAGCTTAAGCCTATAAAATATCTAAGACCTTTTCATGAGCTTGAGGGTAAACTACACCATTTTAAATTAATTCCATGGCTGTATATTTAAGTTCTTCAATGTGTTACAGTTTGGACTACTCTAAAAAGCTATCTCGATTTTTAACCTATAACTTGAGCTAGAAATTAAGTTTTTATGCAAGGTTAAGGCTATTGGAAAGCTAAGTGATAGACCTATATTTCATGTGGAGAGATTCACGTCCAATTAGGCCTTCTTCCAACCCTAATTATTAGCCTAACCAAGAGGCAGTGCATTAAGCCTCTAAAGAGTTAGCTAAGCTTCTTTTGTAATAACTTTTAAATCATTTTTTGTATTGTTTCTAACTTTAGAAAGAGAGGAGCTTTGCTAGGGCAAGACTCTAACTCTAATTAGGTTTTCTCTTTTCCTTTTATTTCTCTTTTTATTTTTACATTAATGTGTAACTAAACTTTTATCTCAATCTAAGGGCATTTCTATACTAATTCTTTAGTTGATTGTGGGACTTACTCTTAATTCCAATTTATTCCTCATTTGATTCTTTGATTTTATTCTTATATTTGCCTTAGATGATTAATTAATAGGGCCAAATAATTAATCATTTAATGTGATTTAATGCTAGCTAAATTTCCATATGTAATTCCATTGTTTATGCTGTTTGGTTGTAGGGTAGCAATAGGGTATTGATTTGCTATTAGAGTTTATCAATTCTCATAAAGAATTAAGGATAATTTGTTGGATTGCTGATGGGTTAATTCAATTAATTAGACTTAGTATTTTTAGAACTTAATACGATTGATAAATCTATTAAGGTGCTAGGCTTTGATTGATTTAGCAATAAGAGTTAATTGGGTGTTGGGCTTAGTTGAAAAAATTAGGAAGAAATTAATAGGGATTAATTAGGTGTTGATCTTAGTTAATATATTGGCTATGTAGTCAAAATATGGATGAAACAAAAGTGTCAAGTATCGGTCACTAAATTGGTTGTAAGAGTAACTTGAATTGAGCTTTTATTCATTAATTTTCCTTTTCTCTAATTTTGTTTTGTCATGCATCAAAGCTATTTGATTTAGTTCCTAGCCTAATTAGATAGTGTCCACCCCTATTTTTTTACTATAAACATTCAAAAGTGAATTACCAATCTTTGTGGACATGACCTGGACTCACCCAAGTTGCTAGTTTAGATAGTTCAGTATTATTTTTTACTGGTTTTAATAGCCATCATGTCATTAAATAACAAGTTGATCCAAAAACTAGAGTTAGTTAAGTAAGTCATTGCTAAATTGAAATTTAGCAGCAGTTAACTTCAACTGCCTCTAATTAACTTCCACTAAAGGCCACATTTTTTTATAGTGTTCTAACTCCTCTTCGGGTTTTAGGTTGAGCTCTTACCATCCATTCTCCCTAGGATCCATTGACTCGATTGTCAACACCTTTCTACACTCTAGGATTTTAGTAGGGACTAGTGGCAGTAACTTTCTTCTTTCATTGGGGGTGCCCCTTTCTTTAAGTTATTGCAGTAATAACTTTAGGCAGCCTCTTGGTTTACTTAAAGTTGCCTAACTCTATTGTTCAATAGAATTTTCATTAACAAGTGTGCTGTAGAGATGATGACCTTTGCTTTGTTCAAGGCAGTTGTTCCCATAATGGCATTATAGGCTGAGCTAGAACTTTTCAAAATAAGGAATTCAATGTCTAGGTCTTTCATAATTTCCCATCATTAATGTTACTCACAGTGTTATGCTTCCCTCTACATTTACCTACTGTTATGAAAAACCAAAAAGAGAACCATTATATGGGATTAATTGATGGTGGAGGATTGCTAGCACCTTGAGATTGTACTCACAAAGAATATTTGTCGAGCTCCCTTAGTTAACCAAAATCCTATTCACCATCCAGTTGTGGATTATTATGGTTATGAACATAGGACCATCTTGGTCCTTGATGATATCACTATAGTCTTCTTTTAATTAAGAGATGACCATAGATAGGTCTTTGATCATTGCCCTTTTATTGGCATCTACATTCATGATCGTTCGGATCACCTTTTTCCTTGCATTAGAGGATGGTCTTCTGCTTGCAAATCCTCTTATTATTACTTCTATCACACCATTCAACAGGGAACATTCACACTAATTAGGTGGTGGCCTTTTTTTTGGTGCCTTATTTAGTCTTCATTCTTTGTTATCTTTTCTATCATTCTATCATCTATCATGTTGCCTTCCCTGCCTTTAAACAATAGGGTCTCTCTCACCTTTATAGTGGTATGAGTCTAGCTGTTCTCACCTAATGGGATCTTCTATTTGATTGTTTAGCACGATGCATTCCTTTGTGCTATAACTACAATTCCTATAGAATTTGTAGCACTTACTCTTGTCTACTAAACCAAAATGCTTTCAATTTTCCAACCATTACACCAATTAGATGACATTGACATCTTTGATTATGCAAGCCTTTAGGGCTGTCAAAGATGAATAATTACAATAATACATTCTTGGTAGTGATCATTTTTGGGGTTGGATTTGTTTTTCTTCATTTTTTGGTTAAGGATGGGGAAAGAGTTGCCTAAGCTAGCCTTACATCTTGTTACTTTTCTTGACTTGCTTAACCTCTTCCATGTTGATAAACTTTATCGACCTTTGCAGGAGTTTAGCTATTGTGGCTGGTAGGTGTCTTGCCACTAATTGTGAGAAGTCATAATGTTAAAGGCTAATAACTATCACATGGATGGTGACTCCATCATGTAAATCTTTTATTTTTAGGATGATATCGATCAAACAAGCAAAGAAATCTTTGAGGCTTTCTTTTTCACCCTAGGCAAAGTTGACAAAAGAGGTAGAGGTTTTCTTATGGGCTTTGCTCATGGTGAAATGGGTTAGAAAGGGTTGGCTAATTGTCAGGACCATAGAATTGATATAAGGGCTAGAGGTGAACCATCTCCAAGTTACCTTTTTTAAGGTCGTTGAGAAAGCTTGACTCATTATTATGTCTAGGGTGTCAGACAATAACTTCACTACCTTAAAGGACTCAAGATGGTCTTAAGGGTCCATTGTTCCATCGTATTCTTTGATGTGAGAAAGGGTTTTGAAAATTCAGTGGTAAAGATGTTGCCATAATGTCTGGGTTTGAAGGGTCATGATGGTCTAGGTGGTGATTATTAGTAAAACATAGGACATGGTCCATACTATTACTCCTGATAATGGAATTATTGGTGGTCGGTTCTACTGTTGGCTTCTCCAAGATTTCCTCTAGGGTTCAAAATGTCATATTGTTGATCTTGTCGATTTTCATACCTATGTTGCTGTTGATGTTAATGTTGTTACCAATATTCATTTCAACCTTTCTCATCCCTATTGTTCACTTGTTGCCTCAAGTGCAACATGTCTTACCTCAACTGCTGGATTTTGGCCATAAAGGCTTGTTGTTGGAGCTCAACATCTGAGTTTTTGCCGACCCTTCATTATCATCATGGGCCTAACACTTATGGTTTTCATGTTCATAGTGGTTATGCCTTACTGTTGATGGAGGCCTTGTTCGATTGGTTTAGTCATAATGGGGAGGGGTGCAGAGGTTGCCATTATTATATGTAGATCCAATAATTAAGGGGCTCATTCTTCATGTTTTTAAGGTGGATCTATAATATGGCACCAATGATAAGTCTCCTACTTACAAAGGGTGGTGCCAGTGACTTGCACAAGGAACAAACACCAATGATGGGGTTGGAGGTTGCTACAAGACTACCTGATACTTAAATTAGTAAGGTGTAGAATAAAAAGCTTATAATATATGTCTTAGGATTTTGAATGCATACCTAGTGGTCTTATATAGCCATGCAATTAGGGGATCTAGAATAAGTTGCATGGTTGGCAGCTGTATGTAATGATGACATGGTAAGAGGTACAATATTATTTGTGTGTTTGGTGGTGGTAGTGGCCCAATGGTGGGGGTAATATGTACTAATGTCAAAGTATGCTAGGTTGTTGATACGGATAGGGACATGAAGATGGTCACCTAAGTGGTGTGCTAAGAAATGACAAGAGGCAATGATTATTAGTCATGGAGATAGTGCTTGTGGTGTCATATGGTAAGACTAGTACTGATGAGCAAGAGCCCAGGGTAGTAAGGGGGTTAGTAAAATTTTGGACGATATCAAAAATACTAAGACTTGAAATTAGTATTAAGTTAATACTAGGGAAAATATGATATACAAAACTTCAAATTAGTTTTGAATTATTCTTAGGAAAAAAAAATCAATGAAACAAAATTAGTTTTAAGTTAATGTTTAGGAAAAAAAATGCATAATACTTGAAATTAGTATTAAATCTAAGTTAGGGGGAAAATAACAAGACTTGAAACTAGTTTTAAGTTAATGTTATGAAAAATTTGATATATAGACTTCAAAATAGTTTTGAATTATTCTTATGAAAAAAACTTAATTAGACTTGAAATTTGTTTTAAGTTAATGTTTAGAAAAAAAAATACATAAGACTTGAAATTAATCTTGATTATTTTCATATAGATTTCAGGACGCAATTGTGCTACAAGTAGGGGAACCGATAGGGCCTTTAGAGGGTGTAGTCATGGGGGTTATGCCGACTCCACATATGACACCATCACATCTTCTCCTCACCATCCCATCACACCTCCATTCCACCCTTTAGTATATTTGCCACTTGCCTCTACCCATGGCACACGCCTACCACATTGGTGGCCCCTCCACCTTCACACCGAACCTTAGATCTTACCTTTAGCAATCGGCTGCATTGTCCTTTTTTGTTGTTTAACATGTTGCACCTTCCTAGTAGCAAGTTCTTCCCTCCTTGGCGGTGAAAGAGAATATGAAGCCATGAATTAAGCTAGAGGCTACACAAGAGTATAATTATAATTATATTTTTTACTTATTATATTTTATTTATCACAATTAATCATGTACTCTTTTTTATATGTCAACAAGATCTTTGACTCCACTTCCATTGCGCGGGCCATATGGGCCATCATTAAGAGTAAATATGATGATGCATGGCATAGTTGAAGGGAGGTGGACCTCGAGATAAGGGGCTAGTGATGGAAGATGTTTAAGGTAAAAATTAGACATTTCTATTTTATTTGAATAATAATTTTCTATTTGAATATTATAGATAATAGTAATTTCAATTATTTTGTAAGACAAGTATACGTGGGACCCCATCAATGATGCTGACATTAAGAGGAATATTGACTCAAATGTAGTTGAGCAACTTATGGACATGGAGAAGGACGTCTGGAAGAAGGCCTAATTAGTGGATCATTGAAGAGGTCTAGGGGAGGCTCATGGAGATTTGGAAAGGTTAGAACTACAAAAATATCTTTGAGAAAAACAACAAGAACCGAGCTTTCACCAGTAGACATGGACCTGCTTATCACACCAGTGGTTTCATCCCTGTCATTGAGCATAGAGGTGTTTGGTAATTATTCATACTTATTCAATTATAGCTTGGTGTTAAATTTCATTTTAATTTGATTCATAGTTATTAAGACTAATGCACACATATTGCCAGATCTTACCTCAAGTAATTAACGACAGCATCCTTTTCCATGGTTTAGCTTGCTACACCTTTGCAGCAGTAGGCCCTTCCCTTGTTAGCTATGAAGGAGAACAATAGGCCATGGATTGAACCAAAGGGCTGCACATATGTATAATTATAATTATTTTCTTGTACTTATTATACTTTATTTATCACAATCATGTATTCTTTTTATATGTCAATAGGTTTATTGACCTTTACTTCTGTCATGCAGGCCATAGGGGCCATCATTGAGAGTAAATTTGATGGTGCATGGCCTAGTTGGAGAGAGGTGGACCTTAAGATAAAGGGTTTGTGGTAGAGAATTTTTAAGGTAAAAATCATACATTTCTATTTCATTTTAATAATAATTTTCTATTCAAATATTATAGACAATACTAATTTCAATTGTTTTACAGGACAAGTATAGGTGGGACCCTTGCAATAAACTGCCATTAAGAGGAACTTTAACTTAAAGGTAGCTAAGAAACTTTGGGATATAAGGAGGGAATCCCAGGAGAAGGCTCGGAATCTATGATGGATCGCTAAGGAGGCATGGGGAAGGCTTATGGAGACTTGAAAAGCTCAAGACTACAAAAATGTTTTTGAGCAAAACAAGAGAAATCGGGTCTCCACTAGTGTACAAGGACCCACTATTTAATTTGATTCATATTTATTATTATTAATGCTTGCTAGGGAGGTTGCCTACCATCCTCGTGGTATTCAAACACACTTACCACAAAAAGGACAACATGTGGGTGGATAAGTGATGGAAGAGGACTTATGAAAGTGTTTGCAAATTTATTTATATATTTTTAAGTTAACAAATTACATGACATATCTAACTTTTTAATTTTTATTTTGTGCCAATTGCAGCTACTCAAAAGGCTACAAAGATTTTGTCCACCCAGCCTATTGCATCCACCGCCTCCGGTGCCTCACATCTCACTTCCATGGATGAGGAAGTGGCTTGGTTTCAAATTGTAGGTGGGTAAAACCAAAGCAAAATCTATGGCTTTGGCATTGAGGCCTCCTCTGTTGGCACTTGGCATTCCACGTGTGGTCTTTCCTCTTCCTTTGGGGTCATCAACAAGGAGGAGACAGAGCATCAGGTTGTAGCCCTGAATGAAAAGCTTGCTCACAAAGAAGCAGCCTTTAAGAAAGAGCCGTCAAGTCATGATCACAAGATCACAAACCTCAGAGAGAAGTGGAAGCATAATGAACAGAAGTTCAAGAGAATTTTTGATGCCTTGAACTTGTGTTTCTACTATTCCTGATAAGCATGACAATAAGGAGGAAGAACAACAAGATGAGTAGGATCACTAGCATTTGGTGATCCTTGAATTTGTATGTAAAGGGGAGTGGTTTGGGAAGCTTGGAGGCATAAGTATAATAATGGAACTAGCTTGTAACATTGGTTGTTATGTGTTAAGGAATAGATACTTTAAGCAAGGGTTGTTAAATAGAGTAAAGGGAATAAAGGGTCAAAAGGTCCTAAAAGGGTCTAGGTTTAAGGCATTCTCTATTTTCATGTTTGTTCTAAGTTTTAGGTAGGTTAAGGTAAGTCCAAAGGTTTTAGGTAGGTCTTTAATGTCTTTAAGGATGTCAGGATGTAGAGAGCTAGAGATCTATAGGAGTAAGGATAGAGATCCTATTTATAGGGCCTGGTCATTTATAAGAGTTAATGTGGGTAGTGTAACAATATTTTTATAAGGCCTAGATCTATACCAGATGATGGTGAATGCCAAAAGGAAGTTTAGGTTTGATGAGAAGCTTAAAGGAGGTATATAAGGTGACATGGTATTTAAGAGGAGCTAATTTGGTGGGACAGGCTAATTTGGTGAGATATCCTAGTGCTTCTAGAAGCTTAAAGTGCTAAGGAAACTGTGCTCTTAAGGGAAGGTCTAATGAGGTCAGTGGTATTACCTAAAGATAGCTATTCTAGAAGCTTGGGGTTTTACAAAAGTGGCATTTCCTAAAGGTAAGAGGCTATATCTCTGAAGGGAAGCTTTTAGAGAAAGCTTAGTTAGACGATGTGTTCCTTTGATTGCCTTTACTTAAAGGATCCATGGGTGGGAAGTTAAGTGTTTTATACTCACTTCTCTATACTCCACAGATGGAGCCTTACTCCTATCCTATCATGTTACATTCACAAAAAGTTTCCACAAAGCTTGGTAGGGAGGGTGCTACCCATCTCTGTAACCTAAGTTGGTTATTGCCCTTGATTGAGAGCTTTGCTAACTGGCAACATGCCTCCTGTTGATGGTGGATTTTGGTTTTACTAGAATCCAGCCAACAGAAAAGTTTTTTTTGGGACTTAAACTACAATCTAGTTATTAACATAGCAAATATGAGACAGAAGACCATGAAAAGGAAGAAAAGCAATAGAAAATAGAGAACTTTTAATGTGGTTCGACCAAATCTAAACAGTACCAGATCCTACATCCATGGTAATGTTATTACTTTTGAGTAAATTTCTATAGAGCTTCAGTATAGCAAATTGAGCTTGGATCTTTACAGAGTACTCCTTCCTCCTATTTATAGAGGAGAGGAGGCTGTAATAGTAATTTTACAAGTTATAAATATGTTACATCATGTAGTGTACATACAAGACAAAGCATATCCTTTAATTCGGCTCCTGCAGATTATCTTCTATGGGTAGGACCCTTGGCTACTATGTGTGACATAAACTTGTCTCCTATTCAACAAGTTTCTGGCTGGAGGTCACACTTCTTAAACTAGGTCCCGAGGACTACTACTTACCTTAGCGAGGTTGAACTCAATCGAATCACAGTGAGCTTACAAAGAGTCAACTGCTGAATTTGCACATCGCGGCCTAGCATCCCCCAGTAGGTCCTTTCAGACTTATCTTTTACTCAACTTTACGAGGTCAAAATTCACTTATAACATAAGCTCCCTAACTCTCAGCTTGCTTCATAGGCTAATAGTTGAATAGTCTTTGCTAGTAGAGGACCTTCTTCATAGATCATTGTGCAATCAAGGTTCTCAGTCAGCTTGTCGTTTGATCTATTCTGGACCATTCTTTCCATTGTATGTGTCCCATGTCCGTTGACACACCTGCCTCGTTTTCTTCTAAGGCAATTAATGAAAGTGGTTAGGAGTTCTCTCAGACTCTTCAGTGAGATCAGAATTGCTCTTTTTTAAAACAGAGGAAGCCATTCTTCCTCCTTTACAGAGAAATCAGATGGGAACTTTAGACAAGCCTGCCATACCTCTGACATTCTATCTTTTTGGTGAGATGTGCATGGTTTGTTGCATAGAAGCCTTTGAGGGCAATCCTTCCCTGAGGATAAGGAAAGATCTCTTGTAGATCTTGAATTATTTCCTCTCGGTGATGTTAAGACGGTGAACCTTTCTAGCTATTCCAGCCAGTTTTTCCTAAATTTGCTGAGCTGGGTAGAGAGCTAGAAAGGAATCTTGAGCCAAGGAAGGCGGTAAGGGAAAGAGTTGAAATCAAACACATCTGCCAGCCCTTTTGTAGATTGGGGCCCTTCCTTGGGGTGCCAATCTTTCTTCCAGTATATAGGCTGGATTGACTTGTATTTGATCTTCTTGATGTAAATGTACCTCATTGAGGCTTTTATGAATGAACTTTTTCTTCATCATTTTTGCGCATTGCTCTTCAAATATTCTTTGTACAAATGACAATATGAAATTTAGCAAGCCATGATAAAATGAAACATTCAAGTGACTAATCGATCATGCTACCTAAACAATGATTTTGCATGTTAAAGCATCTCGAATGATAACCATATATAAACAGATCACGTGAAAGCCATGAATGTATTAGGTTGCATGAGAACTGTAAACATTAGGTCACATGAAAGTTGTGATCTGTGAGTTAAGGCAACTTAGTTACTTATAAAGTGAGTTTACTTTGAGCGTCTCCATGCCTCAACTGGACCGAGGGTCATAGTTGGATAAAGAATTTTGGGATGAGCCTTGACGCCTTAGCTCAAAAGCTGGGAATAATTTTTGGGATGAACCCTGGCACCTTAACTTGAAAGCTGGCAATAATTTCTGGGATGAGCCCTGGCGGCTCAGCTTGAAGGTTAGCGATTCGTCAATTCATCTCCGGAATGAGCTCTAGCAGGCCTCAACTTAGAAGTTGGCGATTCATTAATTCGTCAATTTGTCTCTGAAATGAGCTTCGAGGGGCCTTAACTTAGAAGTTGGCAATTCATGAATTCATCTCTGAAATAAGTTCTAGGAGGCCTCAACTTAGAAGTTGGCAATTGAACAAGGTTGCATGAGAGCTACACCTTGGACATTTATATAGCCTCTTGAGTGGCCGATCCTACTAGCATTAAGGATGACTTACCTTCATTGCTATATTTTGTTGAGAGTCTTACTTAGAAATCAATATAGGAAGTCAGGGCACTTTCATTAACTTTTCAAAAATACATCATAAAATGGTCCTTATTGCATGGGCCTCTTCTCACCCAGGGTCCCGCTGGGGACACTCAGATCGCTGGCCTAAAGGCTACACCACATACATTCTTAAGCAACCTTTCTTGATCAAGTCCTCAATAGCATCCCTGAATTCTCTGTAATTCAAGGTACCATGCCTACCCTCGTTGTGATAGGCACAAAACTCTTGCTTGTTTCTTTACCTGGAAGGGATCCTTAGAGGAGTGGGTCTCCTTATATCCTCCCTTTCTCTTTCTGTAGCGAAAATTCTATCTTAAGAGTCTGACAGGACACTATACTACTCCTGAAGAGCTGGAGGCTGAGGCCGCTCACTTTTAGGTCTACAAGACATCTTTGTAGTTTGCACGTCGTGGTGGTCACCTTGATCTACATTGCCCCTCTTCTTACTTTGAGCAGAGCTGCCCCTCTCATACTTTGTTTCAGACTTTCCTGAGCTAAAAGTTTTTTCCCACTTGATTTGCTTGGTAGCTCGTTAATAAAACTCGGTTAAGTCTTTAACTGGGGTCTTGTATGGACTCTTGTATAGCTTTCCATCTTTGTGGAGTACCATGAAGATCATGGCCAACATGGTTTCCTCAGATGGATTCTCCACTGAATTAGCTTCAAGTCTGAATCTGGCAATATAATCTTTCAGTGATTCATGCTTATGCTAAAAGAGCATCGCAAGGTGGCAGGGAGCATGAGTTATCTTTTCAATGCTTAGTACTAGCTAATGAATTTCTATTAGCACTCTTCCTAACTGCATATCGAGCGAGCTAGAACGTTTCTAAACCAGGTCCGAGGCATACCCCCAAACATGGTGGGGAAAACTCGGCACCTGACTAGAGGATCAACCGTCTGCAGATCCATCTGAATGTTGAATATGTTCAGGTGGCTACAAGGATCAGCATGCTTATTATACAAAGGAATAATGGGGATTTTGAGTTTGAGAGAGAGGAGTTGAGCCTCAATCTCTATGGAGAATGGCGACCTATTCTCATAGCAAGCTCAGTTATTGAGAGTTTGAAGACGTTCTTCCAACTAATTCATCTTTTGATACAATTCTTCTAGCAACTGGTTCTATGCTCCAGACCATTGACTAGAGGATTGCTAGACCTTTAATCCTTATGGTTGTGAGAGTCACAATTTGGAGATTGCTCTTATGAATGATGAGTTAGGGAATTATCTCGATTGGTTCTGCTTGAATGTTCAGCTTGTTATTAGTGAACATTCTTGGGTGTTGGGACCTTAGTTTGTCTTTGCACACCCTGTGCTTGTGCTAGCATTGCGATTGCTCTAGTCAACTCTCCCATCATATTCTCTAGTTTCTCATGACGTTAAAACCTGGCTTGCATTTCATCTATGCCGTTGGCGATGGCAGCAAGCTGGAAAGAGCTGGCCAGGGGCAAGCCAAAAGTAACACCAATGACAGGAGTGGTGGAGTAGTCTACTATGGACACATAACCTTCTGGAGGGCTAGCCAATGCATTTGAAGCTCCGGTAGCTCTTCCTTTTGCCATTGCAGCAAAAAGTAGACTAGAAAATCGATAAGTCCCTGTAGATGGTGCCAAAATGTTGACGGTGGATTTTGATTTTACCAGAATCCAGCCAATAGAAAAGGTTATTTTGGGAATCAAACTGTAATCTAATTGTTTACACGGCAAATATGAGATAGAAGACCAGGAAAAGGAAGAGAAGCAGTAGAAAATAGAGAGCTTTTAATGTGGTTTGGCCAAATCTGAACAGTACCAGATCCTAAGTCCATGGTAATGTTATTGCTTCTGAGTAAATTTTTACAGAGCTTCAGTATGGCAAATTGAGCTTGGATCTCTACAGAGTGCTCCTTCCTCCTATTTATAGAGGAGAGGAGGCTACAATAGTAATTTTATGAGTTATAAATATGTTACATCATGCAATTTAGATATAAGACAAAGCATATCCTTCAATTTGGCTCCTACAGATTATCTTCTATGGGTGGGACTCTTGTGTGCTGGGTGTGACATAAACTTGTCTCCTATTCAGCAAGTTTCTGGCTGGAGGTCGCGCTTCACAAACAGGTCCCCAGGATTGCTGCCTGTATTAGTGAGGTTAAGCTCAATCAAATCACAACGAGCTCGCACAAAGTCAGTTGCTGAATCCACACATCATGGCCTAGCATCCCCGAGCAAATCCTTTCAGACTTATCTTCTACTCTTCTTTGCAAGGTTGAAATTCACCTATAACACCTCCATGCCATCCTATTAGTTTAGGATTACACAACATACCTCCAGCAAATTGGCATAGGGGCCATTTCGTGAGCTAGTCTAAAGACCGAGAGACTGAGGTATAGTTTAACTTTAGAAGCCTATTGTGGCATTTGGTCAGAAAAGACTCTAAGATTAAAAAGTAGTTTAGCTTTAAAAGCTTATTGTAGTAACTATTTTAGAGGCCAAGAGAGTGAAAAGTAAATTAGCTTTAAAAGCTATTTATAGAGGTGGGTAGCTAGCTCATGTAATAGTAGCAGAGTGTGTTCACCATGTAGGCAAGTATAGGTAGTATTAGTTATGCAGAATGATAAGTTTTTTGTTAGCTACTTGGGCTATAAAGTGTGGGCCTTACAGTTTGGAGGACTCACATTGTGAGCTCATATTATAGATGGACCATGGGATCCAGAAGCTTGATATTGCCAAGAAGTTATTGGGGCTTAAGCCTGAGTGCTCATTCTAAAGGTCATATCTTTCACTAGAGGCCCTAAGTTGTTTCTTAAGATTAAGCTTCTTAGGGTTCATAGATTCATATAGGAATATTAGGCCCTTTATGTGTTGACTATGGTGTTAGTAAGCAATTGTCATGCATAGTATTCCTTTAGTGGTATAGACTGATGATGCTTTATTAATGTAAAACTGGAACACTTTGGTGGTGAAAGGCTATGATGCTTCAGCAGTGAAAAGATATAATGCTTTGGTGGTTATAGTTATGATGCTTTAGCTAGTAGAGTCATAATGTTTTAGCAACAATTGCAAAATAGAGCCATTAGAAGATCCCTAAAAGGTTGTGACAAATTATAATGACTACACGATTTCCACTAGTCAACTATTGTGACCATTAATGCTTTATTTTTAAAATCTCAAATGGCATGACTCCTGATTGATTAGGTAGCTTAGCCAATTTCATCCATTACAATCAATAATGATGGCATCACTTTATACAAAGAGACACATCCACTCTGATGAGGTCTATAAATGCCTTATTTCTCCTCCATTTGGGCACTTTTTGAGTCCTCAAAAAAAAATCTCTAAGTGTAGAGCTTTCTTTCTTCTTTGAGCTTTTATCATTTTTCTACCATTTCTTCTGTTTCTTTGTTACTTCTGCATCCACTATGGCTCACCGTAAAACGTCCATTACAAAAGTCAACAAATCTAGAGATAAACAAATTTCTAATAAGGAGATTAAAAAATCTCTATCTTATGTTGTGTTTGATTCATACAAGGTGTCTTTTTCTATGCTATTGGTTCTATAAAACAAGTGATGGAAGATATTGAACCTCCTCTAGAGGCTAAAGAGGCAATTTCTAACTAGTTCTAGATTGCCATATTGGGGACCCTAAAAGTGGCTGAAAAATCTATTCTTTTTTATTTGGATGGTGGCATTAAGAAAGGCATTCTTGATATCCCATTTGACAAGAGGACATTTTAACTTTAAAATAGTAAACTTCATCACTAGATCTCAATTGTTAGAGAGGTTTACCCTTGGCTATAAAGAGATTAGTAATAACGATGCTTTTTGGCATATTTTGGAGTAAGTGGGCATCCTTCAACCTATTCGCATTTCTCTAGACTTATCAATTAAGTGGAATGTTAAAGATTTGAACTACTTGGTTAAGTGATGGGTTAACTCCACCCATACTTTTCTCACTATATGAGGAGAGTTCACACCAACCATAGAAGATGTTCTTATGCTTTATGGGTTTCCCATTTTGGTGAGAAAGTTATGTCTAGGCTGATGGTAATAGAAGATATTGTAGATATAGCCAAATGGCTTTACATGTGTCTTACCCACTATAGCCAGGTCAAATATTTCATGGAGAAATGGGAGGTGATTAAATTAGGAGACAAATCAAACTTTGCTAGATAACCGAGGTATTTTTATGGCACTGCGGTGAAAGAGAAGAAGAGAACTAGTCAATATTGCATGGTACTAAACAACTGCACCAATGAGGAAGTTGGCCTCTTCTTGCTAACTTTCATAGTGTAGTGGTTCAACACTTGTATCTTCTCGGGTCTTCCCTTTGAGAGCTTTAATCCAGTAGTTCTTCTTCTGGCTGCCTTCTTATCAATAGGAACATAAATAGCTTTAGCCCTTGCATACTTTGGTTGCCTTTATCATCATCTGGACCATCTTCAAGGTCAAATTGCTCATTCTAATGGGTGTTATGTTGTGAACAGTTATGTTAGTGCTATGTTTCTCCAACTTTTCATAAATAATTGTTTTCTCAAATATGCTCCTAAGGTGAGAACCACTTGAGTATCTTATTATTACCCTTGGTCTTATAGTGAGGGCAAGATTCCAAGTGGTGTGACATTGA
Source organism: Saraca asoca (assembly GCA_026873985.1). Classification (NCBI taxonomy): domain Eukaryota; kingdom Viridiplantae; phylum Streptophyta; class Magnoliopsida; order Fabales; family Fabaceae; genus Saraca; species Saraca asoca. Next base: position 17,498 of record JANHAO010000739.1, on the reverse strand, counting down.
AGATGTCATATATTCCCCTTCTGATTTTTGCTTTAGGCCTTATAGATAGAGATAGACTGGCTATACAACAACTTATTTCCATGTTCATTGTAGTTCAATAGCTCGTTATGACCATTGTTTTGCATGGGGGTGGTGATGAGGCATGGTCTCTTTGGAATTGTTGATGGTGGAATTTGGTTCTACTCCAAACCCAGTCAATCGTGATCGGTTCTTGAACCCCAAACTACTTTTTTGTAAACGGAATGAGAGATGAAGATGGTGGAGAGGAAGAAGAGCAATGGAGAGCAATATTTTTAACATGGTTCGGCTAAAACTGAGTAGCACTAGTCCCTACATCCATGATAACTTTTTATTAATCTTGAAAAATTTTTACAGAGCGCTAGCCTAGCTTCTTTCAACCTCCTCCCTCTTTTATAGTGATCTCTATTTATAGAGGAAGAGAGGTTACATGCAATGATTACAAGTTGTAATTCTGTTACATCAAATATTAAATGTACAAGATAGTATAATCCCCTGTAATCTAGCTATTGCATGCTATTTTCTTTAGGGTGGGCCCCTCTTGTCAACTAGAATTGAGGTTTGATGCAAGCCTATCTAGAGCTCCATATTGTTGAGCTTCTGGCCTAGGTTGTACCGCCTTTTTGCGACTTCGTGACTAATGTTTAGCAAGGATGAGCTCACCTATAGCAAGGTGAGCTCGTGCAGGGACAATTTGTCGAGTAACAAGTTAGGACCTCGCGCTCTCATCCTCAGTGAGTTGGGCATCCTCTATCTTGGACTTAGTCTCTACTGAGCCTTCAGTCTATTTTATGGGACTGATTTTTGCCCACAATATAAGCCCCCTAACTCTCAGTTTGCTTTGTGGACTGGGAGTTGTAATTTTCACTGTTTAGTTGAAGTCCTTACCCTGTCGTGTTGTCATTTCAAACTTTCAATCTTTCATTTCATCAGAATTTGGCCATACTTCTTTTTCTGACTTCACTTTCTAGCCATTAGCGTGGCAATCTAATTTTTTTTGGACTGTTCAATCAAGTGCGGTCTTTTGTCTGTCGGGTCATTCACTAAATTGAAATTAGTTTATAAGGCCTAAAAAGCTCTTCTTGCTTCTTCATGCTTAGATGGAAGTATTAGTTAAGTCCCCAAATACCTCTACTAGTTTGGCTTCCAGTGAAGCACTGAGGCGTGTATGGCCTACTGCCTGGGGCTTCGAGGTGTGGATAACCTATTGCACATAGCTCCCATGGATAACCAACCAGACTCCTGATGCTCTTTTGAATTACTCTGGGCTTAGGTCAAGAGGATTCGTCGACTGAGGTGGGATATAAGCAGGAGCAGTTGAGCTTGCTGGTCTTCCTGCTAGTGGGAGTTCGTCTCCCGATAGCTAGCTTTCTACTTTCAACAATAGCTTTAGGATTTTTTGCTTTTGATCTTGTACCTTGGATTTTCTGATGTAAATTTTGCCTCATTAAGCGAGGCTTTTAGTGAATGAGCTTTTCTGTATGACTCTTGAATGTTGTATTGGATGCTTTCATTCGCTTCTGATGATAATGTATATTGCTACAAACTAATGAAATGCTTGTATGGCCAAAAGGCCACAACTTTTGTGTGTGATGAACTTTAGCGTACGGTTGCCTTGATTAATGATGAGTAAAATTTGGGCAGGTCGCATGAGAGCTACAATGAATTAATAGTGTCCTTGCACTTGTGTGAGCATTTCGAGTGCATGTTATTACCTTCATGTTTCAGCAAGCTCATAGCTCTTCACTGGATTTTGAGTGTCTAATAGCGCCTCCGCACCTCAACAAGTTCTTGGCTACCCTAGATTTTAAGTGTTTAATAGTGCCTCCACACCTCAGTGTGCTCTTGGCTATATTGGACTTTGAGTGTTTAATAGTGCCTTTACACCTCAGCGAGCTCTTGGTTACACTGGACTTTAAGTGTTTAATAATGCCTTTGCACCTCAGCGAGCTCTTGGCTATGCTAGATTTTGAGTATTTAATAGTGCCTCCGCACCTCAATGAGCTCTCGACTACACTAGATTTTGAGTGTTTAATAGTGCCTTTGCACCTCAATGAGCTCTTGGCTACATTGGATTTACATAGAATAACTTTCTTTTTTGGGTAACATTCAAGTATTTGGAATATTTTCATTTACTTCAATATAATATTACAGGATTCGAATATGGTTCCGATGGATGGCTCTTGCTCCCGATCAGCGATTCACTGAGTTTGTTGAGCTTGCTATTCTGATGGCCTCACCATATACTCCTGCAATTGGCCTTTTCTAATGAGGTCTTCTATAACATTTTTCAGTGCCTAGCATTCTGAAGTATTGTGCCCAATCTCATTGTGGTAGGCACAACACTTATCTTTATTGCTCCTGAATTTGCCAAGAGTTGAAAGAGGCATGGGCTTCCCAAAGTTTTCCCTGTGCCTTTCTGCGGCAAAAATCCTATCTTATGTATCATATAGGATAATATAGTTTTCGTGTTGAGCTCGAGGCTGAGGTCTTCTTCACGAGCTAAGGACTGGGGTCATGACTGCGACTCTTTTTGTCCCTCTTCTTGCTCGAGGTGGAGCCGTAGGCATCTACCCTTTGCTTGGGCTCCTCTATACCGAAGGTTTCTTCCCATCTTATTTATTTAGTAGCTTGCTCATAAAATTTAGCGAGGTCTCATGCCGGGGACTTATAAAGGCTTTTGTATAACTTTTCATCTTTGCGGAGGCCTGTTGATATTGCTATTAAAATGCTCTCCTTTGAAGGATTTTCCACCAAGTTGGCCTCGTGCCTGAACCTGGCTATGTAATCCTTCAGTGACTCATTCCTTCGCCAGAAGATCATGGCGAGGTGACATGGGGCGTGAGCTGCTTCTTCAGTGCCTAATATTGATCGACAAATTTCTTTTGACATTATTCTCAGCCACTGACACTACAAGCTGGGAGGCTTCTGAACCATGCTCGAGGGATGCCTCCTAATGTGGCTGGGAAGATGCAGCACTTGACCAGAAGGTTAATTGTTTAGAGGTCAATCTAGACATTGAACACGTTTAGATGGTCGCAAGGATCACTGTTTCCATTGTATAGCAGGATCGTGGGCACTTTAAGCTTCTGTGGAAGAGGCTGCATTTCGATTTCCATAGAGAATGGTGAACTCTCCTCGCGGTGAGGTTGATTATTTTGAGACTGGGGGTGATCCTCCAACTATTTCAGCCTTTGGAGGACTTGCTTCATTATCAAATCCTGAGCTTTAGACTTAAGGCCAGAGCTCTCGGCTTGTTGCGAGCCCCCAAAGCACCGATCATGGTGGTTTCCGTGAGTTTCCTTCTAAGCTTCCTCACGTAGCTGCTGGGGTTGCACTATAATTTCTTCTTGCATTCGAGCACCTTGGTCTTGTGCTTGTGCTTGTGCTAGCACTTTTACAGTCTCAGTTAATTCTTTCACCGTATCCTAGAGGTTCCACTGGGATTGGTGGGGTGTTTGCACCTCCTCGATTTCAGGAGCAGTAGTATGCTGGCTACGAGTTCCAGTAATGTAAGTATCTACCGACTAAGCAACCAGAGTGTTTGAACTCGTGGTGACTCTTTCCCTCATCATTGTAGCTGGATAGGAAAGTGATTCAGAAAATAGATGGGCCCTTCCTCTAGAGCCAAAATGTTAATGGTGGAATCTAGTTCTAAGCCAAACTCTTGTCAATCGTGATTAGTTCTTGAACCCTAAATTGCTTTCCGATAGACGAAATGAGAGATGAAGATGGTGGAGAGGAAGAAGAGCAATGGAGAGTAATATTTTTAATGCAGTTCAGCTAAAATAGGGTGACATTGGTTCCTACGTCCACGGTAGCTTTTTATTAATCTTGGAAAAATTTTATAGTGTGCTGGTTTAACTTTTTTCAGCCTCCTCCCTCTTTTACAATGATCTCTATTTATAGAGGAAGAGAGGTTACATGCAATGATTATAAGTTATAATTCTATTACATCTAATATTAAATGTATAAGACAATATAATCCCCTACAATCCGGCTACTGAGGCTGCTTTCTTTGGGGTGGGCCCCTCTTATCATCTAAAATTGAGATTTAATGCAAGCTTGTCTGGAGCTCCATCTCATTGAGCTTCTAGCCTAGGTTGTACCTCCTCTTTGTGAGTTCGTGACTATAGTTTAGTGAGGATGAGAACACTTGTAGAAAGGTGAGCTCATACAGGGACAATTTGTTGAGTACGCAAACCAGGACCTCGTGCTCTCATCCTAAGAGAGATGGACATCCTCTAACTTAGACTTAGCCTCTACTAAGCCTTTAGCCTATTTTGTGAGATCGATTTTTACCCACAATAGGAATAAAGACAACTTTGACTATTGGATTTTAATTATGACTCCTTATACTTTAATGGGCTTCCTTTTGATGGACCAATCTTCTCTAAACAAAATAGCCTTCTTCTTATCTAGATACCACTCAGACAAAGTTTGTAGGCTATTCGGATATGACCAACTGAAGTGCTAGGGACATATGCTGGATGATGTTGACCAAGTGGAGACTTAGGTTTCTTTTCAAGGTTTTAAGGAGGCAATTGAGAAAATGGGACTTGTTCAATGTTCAATTCCCTTTTGTCCATAGAAATGGTAGCATCACTAAGAGTTAGAAGGCCATGTATGCTGATCAATTGACATTTTATCCAAATTTTCATTCAAGGATCACCCACTACATGGTCTAAAGTCTCCATCCTAAAGCTCCATCCATTATACAATGGTTCCTCTAGCAAGAAGGCCATTGAAGTTGGTGAGGATGTGGCCTAACTAGAAAAAGAGGTCCAAGCAAAAAGTGAGCCTTAAGAAATTGCTAAAGAAGGTGTTTCTTCCAAGGTATTTACCTAAAGTTCCATTTTGAAGAAGAAGAAGAAGAGGAGGAGGAGGAGGAGGAGCAAGTAGCAAGGCCAGTTAAGACAAACAACTCCATAAGTTTAACTTTCTAAGGATAAGCCTACATATGATCTAGCTTTTAAACTTAATAATTTAGTGAAATTGGTTTTCATACATCCTACAGATGCATTAGGAAAGCATTTATTAGACACATTTACTTCTTTTGGCCTTCCTTCCAAAGGGTCTAAAACTTTGGTTTCTGAATTTCAGATGATGGATAACCAACATGTAGAAGATGATACTTATGATACAATGACTATGGGTGGTGTTCTGGTAACTCTCCTTTGGTATTGAGATATTAGTTATTTCACCCCCTTTCTTTTGACTCCATTCTTTGAATCATTGTAGGATCCTATTTTTGGTTCAACATAAAAGCCAAACAAGGAAGTTTCAAATGTTGCTATAGAAGTAGAAAGGGCTAAGGAGATTAGTACTTGTGTTATTTTTTAGTAATGACATTATGCTTTGCTTTGCCTATGATAACATCTCTTACTTGAGGACTTAAACAAAGTGAAGGCCCTAGATGGTTTAGCTTCTATTGCTAGGTAGGCATCAGTTAAGGGTGGCGGTTCTTCAAATACTAAACACATAAGTGACATTTGAAGTGGTGATGCATCCTAGTTGAAACCATTACTTTAGAGACAACATAATCTAGACTTTCTACTTCGGGTATGCTTATCAAAGGTTCTTCCTTATTCTTGCCTTCCTTTTCATGCACACTGAACCTCTTTCTATTTTGTTTATACTAGAAGATCTTTAATCAAGATGCCAATTGTTTCCAAAAGGTGAGGAGGGTGAGAAGGAAGAGGGATCAAATAAGCAGAATTATGAGAATGATTTTGTAGGCAAGACCAATGCTTCTAGCTTGCCAAGATTAGATTATGGGAATATTGAGATAGGTATTTTAAAACAAAGTTGAAAATTCTCAGTTGATCTTTTATCATTTTCCTCTAAGTAATAATAGGTTTATCTCTACCATAACTTATGAGGAGGCAAAGTCTTTGATAAGGAAGAGTGATGAAATTGATGTGTTTGTCAAAGTACTAGAAGGAAAGACTATTAACTAGTTGGAAAAGCAAAATAAGAATTCAAAGGTAATTCCAAAACAAAGGCTTGCTCAGTAGAAAGTAGCTAATAAAGATAACTCTTTTGTTGGCTTCCCAAAGGTGGATCAACTAAAGAAATTACAAGGTAACACTTATTTCTTCTTATTTATCCTTCATATCATCTTCATTTCTTATCTCATTGTTCTTGTGTTTCTTCTAGATGCTAGCATGAGGGTTAAATTTAGTACTTTGGATTAGATAGTAGAGGCCTATCATGCAGAGGCTGATGCTGATTAAGAGAACACTCAAAGTAAACCTATAATTGTAATCATTGACTCTTCCCTACGCAATCAAAACAAAGATGTCCCAAATGTGGAAGATGGCCAAGAGCTTGAATCTGGTAAGGATAAGAAAGTACAAAATGAGCAAAGGGTAAATCATAGAAACACTTTAGAAGCAAATTGACTACCTTTTGTAACCTCTTCTCTACTAATGGATTAGGGAGAAATAAGAATTTTTGAAACTCAATCTAGGGATTTATTTTCTTTTGAGACAATGACTGTGAATGGTGACACCCTTTTGCTCTTAAAGTATCCTTTGACTTCCTAAAATTCCAAATCATTGAGAAGTAGGTAGTGCTTAGAAAGCTAGTTACTTCTTCCACCTTTAGTGTCCCTTTTGAGGATGAAAATATTGTTAAAGAGCATCTAGACTATCTAGTGGCACAAGTTAAGCAACAATCCCTTTAGCCAATTTCAGATGTTACAGCTATAATGCTAATGGTCATGCTTCAGAAGCATCCTGGCTCTATACTTCCTAAGCCAGGGAACCTCGTTTGGTTAGTGGTCATGGCTTTCTTGATCTTAGCAAAGTCTTTCTTGACTTGGCAAGACAAGAGTTTAGTGAGTGTGAAGTGGAGTATCTCGCTTCTTGCAACCAGGGTCTACAGGACTTACTAACCTTGGGATTTCTTGAAGATCTTATTGTAAAGGCTTTGGACCACATAATGAAATATATTGATTAGAATGGTGTGTCACTGCTAATGTGTAGGAAAAGGTATTATGAGGAATATCTTAAGGAGAAACATGCTACATAGAGTTAGTCAAGCAAAGTCTGGTTGAAACCATGGTGAAGCTAAAGTCAGGTGGGAAGGATACTTTTTTGGACTTCTTACAAGAGTAGTTTAGGATTTTTATTTTTACACTTGTAAATATTTTGTAATGTCATGACTTGTAATCTTGTTGGAATGTTTACAAATCAATAAGGGACCTCACTTTCTCTCATTTTTTGGGTCATTACTTTTGAGTGACTTATCATAAGCTTCTGATCAACTTCTCACGTCTTGCATCTAAGCAACTTACCACAAGCTCTTAATCAACTTATCACATCTTGCTAAGTTATATATGGGTCCCCTGTATAAATCCTACAATTGTGTAAAAAGTGGTGATTTGTACATTTTTTTATTGGTGCATCCTATTACACCAAGTTAACTAGGCCTTCTATATAAATTTAATGGTTTTTTCTTGAAACTAAGCATTTTGTCTTGTCAATAGTGATGTAAGATTTTGGATGACTAAGTTGTTTGTTTGAATATGAAGCTTTTTCAAGAAGGCTTCACTTTTATAAGTAGCCTTGTTTCTTTGTCTCCATTCATTTTAGTTGCAAATAGGACTCATAAGCTTTTCTTGATATGCATTCCTCTCTTTGTTGTTCTTCTCTAAGTTTTGATTATGGCTTTCAATTTTAAAAACTTTGGCATAAAGGTGGTATGTTCCTTTGCTTGCCCTTACTTAAGGGATCTAGAAAGCGTGATATATTCACTTCTCTATGCTCTATAGATGTAGCTCTACTGCAATCCTACCCCAACATATTCATAAGAAGTTCCTAGAGGGCTTGGTAAGGAAGGCGATACCCGTCCCTACTGTCCAAGTTAGTCATTGCCCCTATCCGGTAGCATTGCTAGCTAGCATGGTGCCTCTATACCATCCTATTAATTTAAAATTGCACGTCATACCACAAGCACACTAGCATAGGGGCCATCTACATGAGCTAGTCCTGAGACCCGAAGAGTGAGAAGTAGTTTAGCTTTAGAAGTTTATTGTAATAGCTAGTCTAAAGACCAAGAGAATGAGAAGTAATTTAGCTTTAGAAGTTGATTGTATTAGTTGGTCTACAAACCAAGAGAATCAGAAGTAGTTTAGCTTTAGAAATTATTTGTAGAGTGGGGCAACTAGCCTATGTAATAGTAGCATAATGTGTTCACTGTGTAGGTAAGAAGAGATAGTAATAGATATGTAAAGTAAGTAAGATTTAAGTTAGCTGTTTGGGCCATAAATTGTGTCATGATCCAAATTTTTACTTAATAATGACCAGTGTAAAAATATCTTTTCAATGCCTCCACCAACCTTTTCAATACTTTTACTGATAAATGGAACACAAATATTTGTTTAACAAGCATTGTTTAAATTTATTAAGCAACATTATCTAAATTAGTCAACTCTAAATTTTTTTTAATACCAATTTAAATTTCCTTTTAAGCAAAAGAACAATTAAATTAAGTACATACATGACAGATATTCATAACTTTTATTTTAGAAAAGCTACAAAGATAGTTAAATTGGGCCATATATTTTTTTCTATATACTACTACTTACCTAGATTCAATTTCAAAATACAACATTTTAGTTCCATCTCTCCTTTTCTCTAAGTAATCTTACTAATATTTTGAGCTTTTACAAAACTTACCTACTTTTAAGCCTACATTACTGAGATTCCATAAGGCCTTACTTTTTACATACATATATTTTAAATGGCAAATTTGATGATACAAATCACTATTTGTTGCATCTAATACAACATGCATATGTGTCACAATCTTCTGCATTGAAAGTTATTTCTTATAATTATAGCCATTAATCCACCTTGGATGACAACCAATTTATTTTCATTTTTCTCTCTTTCATTCTTTGTCTTCTTCCCCCACTTAGAACCTCTTTAAGCTATTTATTCTATTTAACTCTATTTTTCCTCTTTTATCTCCACATTTTGCATTTTGAATTTTGGTTCCTTCATATTTTCTCACAAAAGATGCAAAGAGAATCTTACTATATTGTTTTTTTTTTTACAAGGACAATTTCTATAAGGTATCAAGGATAACAAGTGTTGTATGTTTTGTCTTCTTAATTACACTGCATATTGATTTCACCCAACTTGCATCAAGAGAACCAACAAGCTAATTTTTGTTCTTTAAATTAGGAAGCTATCACAAGAAATTAGAGAAAAGATCTAAAAAAAATCAGAAAAAAGCCAACAAATTAAGGAAAATACATGTGAAAAATAAAGTTACAAGAAGGATAAAATTTAAACATTCACTTGTATCAAATTTACTTATGCATTTTATCAATCATTCTCTGAGTGTTATCTAAAACAGAAGCATCCTAGTGTGAATGTTCACTTTCTCACACATGTAACCATCCAAAAATGAGTTGAAACAATGAAAAAAAAAAAGCATAACAAGAAAGAAAGAAGGATTTGAATCCACAATTATAAAAAAAGAATGAGATGTGATCAAGTAAAATAAATCAGAATGAGGATGATGATGTTGCCATTGAAGAATTAGTGATTGATTGCAAAATCCAATGTTAGACACGTAGTAATCTCCACAAAAAGGAAAGAGTAATAAAAATAATGAGAAAGACAGGAGGGTCCATTCCCCTCATGATAGTGTGCACCTACAAAATCCTAATATCAGTTGTTGTTGTAAAATTCATAGGCATCCATTGGATGGACCAGCTATAATATCTAAATATATATATATATATATATACAACAAGAGTAAGTATAGATACTTAAAAGAGACTGTCTAACACTCTGTAGTGAGTTTATAGTTGGAAATACTATACTTAGTAATGTAATATTTGAGAGGCTATAACTTAAAAATTTATTTAATACATTTTCATAAATTCATAATCAAAATGGCATCAGAGATGCTCACACTAGTTGAATGTTATACAACAAAAATTTGTACAGTAGAAACCCCCATCTTACATACATTACTATCACATATTGGCCTACTTGCCATTACCACTATACACATATATATTATACATACATACATACATATATAATTAAAGAGTAGTGAAACTTCAAGCCAAAGTTACCATTGGCAAGCAGTTAAAAAATCCCAATATTAGTTATTGTTGTAAAATTCATTGACATCTATTAGATGGTGAACCAGTTATAGTATCTAAAAAAAAATATACAACAAGAGTAACTATAAATACTTAATGAGAGATTGCCTAACCTGCTATAGTGAGTTTATAGTTGGAAATAATATACTTTGTAATGTAATATTTGAGAGGCTATACCTTAAAAATTTATTTCATACATTTTCATAAATTTATAATCAAAATGGCAGTAAAGAATAATTTTAGTACTTGAAATAAAATTACAAAATTTACAAATTACATACAAAATTGCATAATTGTATAATATTCTCCTCCTTTTTACTACTTTCAACCGTAATCTTCTCTCCTCCATTCTTAAAATTATAATACTGGGCCTTTTCTTCCCCCACACTTCCATTTTTACCATTTTTTCCCTTGGGCTCAATTGTATATAAAATTATAATTTTTTCAACATACATAAAGTTCACATTAAATTTATAAGTACCATTACTGCCAAGTCTACTTTGTTTATTTATTTACTTTACACAAATTCAATAGATCTTGAAATATTTATTACTATAGATTTTTTTCAAGATCTATAACTAAATATCAAATAGTCATGAATAAATAATACTCAAAGCACAAAAACTTCCTTGTGTGATGAATCATCTCGATCAAATGCTTTCCTTTTATTTTCACAGTAAACAACATTAGTAAGTTAAAATTTTAGATTGTCATAAACTAACAAATATTCAAACTAAGCAAATATTTCAAACAAAAACTTCCCAAGGAAAGATTAAAGAGTCCCTCACTCAAAAGGAAGCAAGTGGGTTGGTAGAACTTAAATCCATTAAAAGAAAATGTCATAATATTGTTATTATGGAAAAACTTTGTATTACCTTAAAACAAAATAAGGAAAGAAAAGATAGGTGAGATAAAAACATTTTAGCTTTGGAAGAATGAGCATGGTGTGTGGTGAGTTTTGAGAAAAAGAAATTTTTTTCATTTTGAAGAAACGAAAAGGCAATTTGGTTAAGGAATGTGTGTGCTAGAAGTGTGTGTGTTTTAAATGAGAGGTTCTATTGTTGTCCTTTTTTAAAAAAAAAAACTTGGCTAAAGTGATAGGATTGAAAGATGGCGAATGCTTGTATTTTGGTGAATTATCAACATTGGCTCAGCAGAAGAATCTTTAGGCAAAATAGGTAATAGTTTATTTGTCTTTTCTCCCTTCACTACTTGGCAAAGTGGCATCAGTATTTGAAAAGCCAGACAATCTGACCATTAACTATTATGTTTTTCGATTTGATTCAACCCAAAAAATTATTTTGATGATCAGATTGGTTTGAGCTAGCATGAAGTGGCTTGAACTAGTAAAAACCAAAAATCAATTTGATTTTCAAAAATTAGCCATGTCAATTTTTTTTTTAGACTTCTTTTTTTTTTTTTTTGGTTAAGTTGGCCCAATAAGCCTATATATAACAAAAAACTAACAAAAGAAAAAATTTAACACCTAATTGATTAAAAAATCACTAATTTGTTTCTTTTTTTTATAAATAATAAGCTCATATTTACAATGCAAGACAATTATTATTTAATTTTTCTAATAAATTGATATAAATTTTTATATATGACATCATTTGATTCACTAATTGGTTTGACTAGTTGAATTAATCAAACTATAACCCGATGATCTTTCCGATTTGATTTTTAAAACATTAGGTGGCATTGTCTATGTCACCTATTTTTTTTGTCTCTCTTGACGGCACCCACCTTTCATCCTTTTTTATTTCCTTCCTTATCTTTCTGTCAAATCCATTTTCTCCTTTATTTTTTTATTTCTTATTTGTTTTTTTTTCTCTTTTTTCTTTCCTCCTTACTTGTCCTTGACACCCATTTTGTCCCTTTTTGTTGTTATTATTTTTTCTATTACTTTGAAGAAAGTACAAGTATTTTCCTTTTCCCATTCTTCTTTTAGTCAAACAAAGACATAAAATAATATGTTTACTATTATGCTACTAATATAGTACACTAACCTTTAAATTTTTCCGTTCTCATATCTTTCTTAATTACTTAAGTTTTCTTGAAATCATTTCTCGATGTAAGTAAGTCAACATTTTAATGGACTTAAATTTCATAAAAATTCTATTAACTATTTGTTATTTTTTTTTTAATTTATCTATTTCTAATTCACTATATATATGATCTATTTGTTTTACTAATATAAATTCTTAAGAATTGCCGGTGAATGTTACAAGTTCTTCCCCCTTAAAAAAATTCATCCCTCAATTTTTAATAGACCAAAGATCAAGCAAAATTGTCAAAAATCAGTATTTCTATTTGTAGAATTGTTAAAATTCTTACCAAATAATTAAAGATATTTCTTTCACATAATGTCTTCCAGCTCCTATGTGGCCTCTTGTTTTCCATGCCTTTCCTAAATTACTTTTATAGATTGTACTTCTTTGGATCAAAGTTTTTGGACCTATCTACCCATAATAGCTATTGGTTATTCCTTTACATTGGTTTTTAATCTTATTGCATATTTCATTTCTCAGGATATGCACTTCATCTAACATATATTTTCTCAGCATGGAATATGGAAAATTGGCGTATTGCTTTCATAGTTTTAGGCAGCTCGAACTCATCGGCTACCTTTCCTACTCTTTTGATGATTAAGTATAGTCCTATGTAACATGGGACTAATTTCCCCTTTTTACCAAAACACATTACACCTTTCAATGGTGAAACTTTTAAGAGTACCTAGTCACCTTTGTGAAACTCTAAATCTCATTGCCTCTTATCTACAAATAACTTTTGGTGATCTTGAGTTACTTTAAGCTTTTTCCTAATGTTTTGAACCTTTTTCAATGCATTAGTAACTAATTTTGGCCCAATCAACATGTTTTCTAGTAGTCATCTTCTTTGGATCAAAGATAAACATTTATCCCGACTTCTTTTAAACTAAATTGCACAAACTCTTAACATATCTTTCAAAGTTTAGATTGTTCGCTTAGTCTATCCATTTGTTTGGGGGAAGAAATGTCATACTAAATCTCAACTGTGTATCCATCATGTTTTAAAATGATTTCTAGAAATGAAAGGTAAATTATGTACCTCTATGAAAAAAAAATTGTGACCAAAACTCAATGTAACAACATTATTTTATCTAGGAAGAGTTGAGCATATTAAGAGGCAGTATATGTAATTTTTAATACTAAGAAATATGCACTCTTCATTAATCAATCACTAATAATCCAAATGGAATCATACCCCTTATTGGTGTGAGAGAATCTTGTCAAGAAATCCATTATGATACTTTCCCAATTCTATTTTGGAATATGTATATTTTGATGGAGACTGGTAGGTCATTTATATTCTACTTTCACTTTTTGGCCAGCCAGGAACTGAATTACATAATCAATCACATCCTTTTTCGTTCCTTCACATTAGTAGATTGCCTTTAAATCTTAATACATCTTAATTGCCCCTAGGTGCATCAAATATGTCAATCCGTGTGCCTATTTGAAAACTTCTTTTCATTGCTCTATTGGAACTCACAAACATCCCTTGTATTTAATTACTCATTCATTATCTATATAGAGGTAAGTCTTATCATTTGTTAAAACTTCCTACTTCTTTTGCAAATATTTAGGATCTTCCTTTTGTCTTTCTTTGATTTGTTCCACTAAGGTGGATGGGACTCATGTGCTAGCGAGTAGCACCCTTGGCTCATTCTTTTCCACTTCAGAAATTGATTCTTGTGTTTTTTGTCGCATTCTTGGTGTTTTCTACTTAAGACATTAGCTACAACATTTGCCTTTCTAGGATGTTAAATGGAACAATCATAATTAATTCCATCCATCGCCATTGTTTAAGACTCAAATCTTTCTAATCAAAAATACATTTAAGGCTTTTGTGACCTATGTAAACTTCACATGTTGCATCGTATAAATAATGTCACCAAATCTTCAAGGGGAATACCATAGCTATCATTTCTAGCTTATGCGTCAGATAGTTTAGTTTATGTTTCTTAAGTTAATGAGAGGCATAAGCAATTACACACCCATTCTGTGTCAATACATATCCCAGGTCAACTATTAAGGCATCATAGTAAACTATGTATCCTTTTGTCCCTAATGGAAAGGTTAACAATTAATGTAATCAAACATTTGAAAACTCCTTTCACGTTCACCACTCCATATAAATTGCACTCCCTTATAAGTTAGTTTGGTCAATGGTGAAGCAATCTTTAAAAAATCCTTCACAAATCTAAGGAAACTAAATATTTCTATAATTGTAAAAGGGCTGGGCCAATTTGCAACTGCTTCCACCTTTTGCTAATCTACCTTAATTCCATCTGGTGAGACCACATACCTTAAGAAGTGGACATTAGTAATCCAAAATTCACATATTGAAATTTTCACATACAATTGGTGTTCTTGCAGCATCTATAAGACAATCTGCAAATGTTACGCATGTTATTCCTTGCTTTTCAAGTACACTAGTATGATATCAATGAAGACAATTACAAATTTGTCTAGGAATCATTTGAAAACTTGATTCATTAGATCCATCAAGGCTGCAGACATGTTTGTTAACCCAAAAGGAATTATTAGGAACTCATGCATGTAACATATACAGAAAGTTGCCTTTGGGATGCCTTCTTTCAAATTTTCTTTATGTGATATCTAGAATAGAGATCAATTTTATAGAAATAGTGGATTCCCTACAACTAATTAAAAAAATCATCTATTTAAGGTGATGGATACCTATTTTATATGGTGACTTTGTTTAATTGCCAGTAATCAATGCACAACCATAGCGACCCCTCTTTCTTCTTAACAAACAATATTGGAGCTTTCCACGATGACATGCTAGGTTGAATGAACCCCTTATCCATCAAGTCTTGTAGTCGTAACTTCAACTCCTTTAATTCTGCAAGCACTATACAGTATAGTGGAATGGATATTATTTTAGTTCTAGGTATTACATTAATAGTGAACTCAATCTCTTGATTAGACGGCAATCTTAGTAATCCATTAAGAAACACATCTTGAAACTCTTTTACCACCACGACTTGACTCACATCGATTGCTTTAACATTTGCATCATTCAATGCTGTTATCCAACGATGCATCCCTTTATTATTAACTTCTAAGCTTTAGTGTTGGAAATGAAATTTGATATTGTTGCTACCCATTCACCTTGGAAAACCCATGTCACATCTTCTTTTGGTTGATAAGTTATCATCTTCTGATTGTAATCCATACAAACACAATATTTGGATAGCCAATCTATTCTTGATTTGATATGATAATTAATCATTTCTAACAATATTAAGTCTATTATGCTGGGGTCATTATCAAGCCTAATTTCACTCTCACTAATCTTGTGAGTGGCTAGCAGTGTACATCTTACTAGTGTCGTGACTAGTAATACTTGTTTAAGGTTTATTTTTGCTTTATCTAACTTTGAAGCCAAAGTCTTTGATAAAAAAGAATGTGTGACTCCTGAATCAAGTAATACTCTTATGAGTATATTCTTTAGCAGGAAATTACCTATCACAACTACCTTATAGGCTTGAACTTCTTAACGTGTTGAGGCAAAAACTCTGGTTTATGACCCAACTACTCTTCTTTCTTTATTTCTTTTTCCATTCCATAACCTAGCACGGTAGGTGAATGCACCTAAGGCTATATTCTAAGTAACTAGGGCATTAGGAGTAATGGCAGCATTTTTATATGACATTATTGGACAATCCCTCACTTTATATCCCTTTTGTCCATGTTGGTTGCAGTATCATGCCTTTGTCTTCAACAGGTTAGGTGTAGAGAAATTTCTAATTCCAGAAGATGTTAGTTAATTTAGCATGCTAGCTCCTTAATAAGACCTCTGATTCTAAAATTGTCCTACAACACGTTTATTTTCTCTTTTTGTTGGTGCACTATATGCGGATAACATTTCCCTATTTTGCTAGCTCATTCACCTCCAAATCATAATCTTTTCCTTCTAAAGATTTCTTCTCTTTCCTTTCTTTCCTTTGATCAAAGTTCAACAAAAAATGCACAAACCTTTTGGCATTTGCCCTTTCATTCAGAATCAGATGTTCAACATATTGAGAGAGTTTGGTGAACTGAGTATGATACTAGGATACTATCATTATTCTTGTGTTAGGTACTCAAATTCCCTATCTTTAGCCTCACAAACACTTACTACCAAGAAACAATTTTCCAAGTCTTGTTAAAAGTGTCCTTATGTTACTGGCACTACTACAACATCTTTTCTTTCCACATGATGAATGTAACAAAAAAGTGCCATATCATCTAATTGATACGTTACTAGTTCTATCATGGCTACCTTACGCTCTTCAACATCATTCCAATCCTTTCAACCTAATTTAAAATTTGATAAGGATCCATGGTTAGGATGATATCATCATACGTTGGAGGCTTAAGTTTCAAAAATTCATGTATCATCCATAATCGATCTCCAAGTGGTACAAAGGGAAATGATTGCCATTGGAACTATTCTTGATTTTGGTTTTAATTTTGCTCCTAGCTTTGATTCTAGTTTTATGTTGTTATTTTATCAAACTTTCTACTGCTTGTTAAAGATTATTAACCTACGGAGGAACTTTAGGTTGATCCTATTCAAGCTCTTTGTTTTACACAATAGATTCTTGAGGAAGTAAAGATATAGATCCCTCTAGTCCTGCTTCTTCTAATCTTACTTGATTTGGGCTAATTAATCAATTTACTCTGGCAGTAAATCAACTAATTACCCTAAATTTTTTTAGGAAAATTAACTTACCCCAGTAGTAGATCATAACCTTATTGATGCCCATAATAAAACAGACACAAACAATAACGTTGTCTATAGAAATTCAGCTAGCAATAAATCATAATAAACAATTAATTAATAGGCCCTATTAACTAATCATCCAAAGTATTATAAGCCATAAAATAAAGAATCAAGAGAATTAAATTAGGAATAAATTAGAATTAGAAACAAGTCTTACAATCAATAAAAGAATTGATGCAAAATTTCCCTCAAATTGATATGAGAGTTTAGCTACACATTAATGTAAAAATAAAAGGAAAGAAAAAACCTAATTGAGGTTGGAGTCTTGCCTTAGACTATCCACAATGGGAGTTGCTTAAGGTAATGCTTAACTTAAGCAACTCCCTTTTAAGCAACTCTCCTATTGTGAAGCAACTCCCAAGGTATGAGTCAGCATTGTAGTTGCTTATTAAGCAACTGCATCTTAAGAAAAAAGTGGGTCCAGTTGTAAGATAAGTTAAAAGAAGTGAGATAAATTATGGGACCCATTTAAGAAACTTGATAGAGTTGCACCATTGTGGGATAAAATTACTTG
>JANHAO010000738.1:0-37874 GCA_026873985.1 Saraca asoca | reverse complement strand
GATATATTATAATTTATTAAATAATCTATTTTGATATATATATATATGTATATATATTATGAATAAGAAAATGTTATAAATTTAGTATTCTTATATTTAATAAATATAATATTTATTTACTTATATATATGATGTCATCCTATTTAACCACTGAATGAATCATGACACTCTAGCCTTTCTGGTTCATCATTTGGTTTCGTTTTTTAAACATTGGCCACAAAAACTATTGTGACTAACTGAATGAGCCACCACTTTGCTAATTACAACTTAAGCGGTGGTTAATTATCTTATAAGTAATATATATTTATCTTTCCAAATTTTATTGTATCCCTCCAATTTTTAGGAGGGAAACTCATTCAATTTGACAGTTTAGTTTTTTTTTTATATGTATATTTGCCAAGGGTACAGTTTACTTATAGCTTAAATACTACTATAAGTGATATTTTGCCACGACCTTATCTGTAGACTTAATCTGTGGCACAAATGATACTTTATTACGAGTACAGTTTTCTCACTTAAATTTCGACACAAATGATACTTTGCCACAAATAAAGTTTTCTTGTAGTATAATTCATTGCACAAGTGATACCGTGCAAGGGGTAAAGGTTTTCATGGTATAAATTTTTTAGTTTATTTTTACATTTAGTTGAATTCTTCTATTTTCGTGATAAGAGCTAAAATCGCTATGATTTTCAAATTTTCGTGGCATAATTCGTGACACAAATGATGATTTATTGTAGTGATTAAAGATTTAGGGTGTTTATTAAACACTTGGTGACCAAGAAAATTGTGAACTCAAAAATATCAAAGAAGATTTTGAATTTTGAACATTCATATGAAGTTTTGCCCTAGTTTGAGGTTATTTGTTGGTAGTTTTAGTTTAAGAGCGAAATATTTGTGTATTAATTAATATCATGATACAATTCAAATAAATAACACAACTTAAAAGAAATTGGAAATGAAAGTTTAGAGATGGAGGAAGTATTTGATAGGCTTCAAATATTAATTTTCTTAAATTTTCAGACTAACAACAGATGAAACATTTGAGAAATAAGAGCTATAAAAAGAAAAAGAAAATAATGGTGTTGGTGTGAATCTTGGTGATTGAGGATGAGGGTAGCTATTGTATGTGTTTTTTTTTTAAATAAAGTGAGGATGATTATTTGCCCACATAATAAGTTATCCATTATTCTTAATAAGAGATTAAAATTATCAAATATTAAATAAGGTTGTGCCACATATTGTAAAGCATTGTGTACTTTAATTTTTACTTCTACCACTATAAAAATTCCGTTATCTTGAATTATAATCCAGTGACATGCAGTGAAATATTAGACTAATAAATTTGATAAATTTGACGCGAATATATCTGTTTAGAATAATTAGAGAAGGAGCGTATTCATGCATTAAGCTATATTCAAGAGCCCTTCACGAGCAATAAAGGAACCCAAAATCAGGATAAATTTCAATTTATCTTTTAACCATACCTGATGTGTTGTTAAGTCATGTCTGAAGGAATGCTTTGAAAAAGGCATTTATACAGAACCTTTTCTATAAGATAGTTCTTTTTCAACTCTCAAAATAGAATCTATTCCAAACATATATGCCAAGGTTGCCTACTTCAATAGCTTACCATATGATTTGAAAGTGTACAAATTAATTTTCTAAGATTTAAAACTTGCCTTTTATCTCTCCAAAGAGAATAAATGGAATAGTTTGAAGCAAACAGACTCAAAAAAACAATCAAATTTTAACTCTAAAATTTTATCTCTAAAACTTAAATGAGTCAACAAGGACACTTTTAAATCACATGATGAGTAAGTTGCATATTAGATATATTTATAGATTTTAAACCTTAATTTATCCAAAAGTTAATAACGAATTTAATGACCAATAATTAAAACAATCTACTTTAAAACTTGTGCAAAATTCAATTTTCCAGCATGGTCACACCTTAACCCATTCTTTTTCTCTCTTCCTATTTGTTTTTCTTTCCATAACACTTCCCCTCATAACAACACTCAATTAACTACTCATTACACAATAAAGAAATCAAATATATACATATATATATATATACACACACACTTTTGTATGTATTTTCACTATTACAACTGTATCTAAAATATATGTTTAATTATAATTTTAGTTTTTTAATGTATAAAATGCTCACATTTGATCTTCTTTAAATCTAATATTTTAGATGGTCCGTCTAATTTACAAATTAGATGTGTTGCGGGTAAAAATTGATACTTCGTTAATGGGTTGGCAAAAGGTCCAATAAGCAAGTCCAAGGAAGAAGTCTAGTTCGTCTGACCCTGACATCGCTATATGAGGTTACCAGGTCGCAAGCTGCATGTTTAGTTTGAGATAAAGCCAAAACAATAGTCTAACTCGCTGAGAGATGAGCCCCAGCACTTGTGGGCAACAATTTCCTCTACCTGTGCTCGCTTCGCCTAGAGCGAGCTCGGCCTTACTGGCTGAAGGACATTAGTGACTCCAGGCCAGAAGATCTGGTTTGTGAAGCGTAACACTTGGCTGGAAGCTCACTAAGATTGAGCGTAAGACAAGCATATGTCAACTTGTAAAACTAACAGACAGGGGCCCACCCTTAGAAAGCAACCTGTAGAAGTCGAATTGTAAAAGTCTACATAGTCTTGTATATTTAATGCTTGATATAACAAAATTACAACTTGTAAATTTGCAATTGTAACCTCCCAGCCTTTATAAATAGGGGGAAGGAGATTATTGCAAGGAGAGAGAATACATGCAGAAACTCTACAGAAATACAAAGAGAGCTTGTATATTGTAACCCTACTGAATTTCAAAGGGAAATCACAGCTTGAAGGCAAAATACAAACTACCATGGACGTAGGGGCCGACTAGCTTTAGCCAAACCATGTTAAAAACTTTGGTGTCCATCACTCTTCCTCCTTTTCTCTTTTTCCCTAATTAAAACTTGCATAATTAGTCTACAACTTGGGGGTTTCAAGAACTGTTCTTGTTGACTAAGATTTGGATCCACAGAACTAAATTTTACCATCAATATTTTGGCTCTAAAAGGAGGGCCCCCACTGCATTTCCTCTCTCATTTGTTGCATAACTGCCATGGTAAGAGGAAAAACTGCTAGGAGCATTGACATTGCCATTAGCTAACCATGGGGTCATGTAGAACAACAAGGGTTACTAGTGGTGGGCTCTATTTTCCCTATTGCAGATGCATCGGCTGCCCCCACAATGGATGCTATCACCAATATGGCACTGTCAACCCCTCTCCAGCCTGTTATCCCTAAGACTGGCAGAGTTCAAGCATGGCACCAACGTCAAAAGGCGCTTGAGAGCATGGTAAAGAAGCTGGCCGATGAGGTAAGGGTGTTGGCATATGCATAGACCCAGGGCTTACAAAGACGAGTCAAAGCCGCAAGGCTCGGAGGGGGACCCCAACATCCAAGAACGCAACGAGAGAAGTCTCTTAAAAGGGAACACCAATGAATTGGACCCGTTCACTTGCACAATTCACGATTGAGGTTGGAGGCTCATCGGATTCACAAGAGCAGTAATGAAGGTGATTAATGACATGAGAAGTTGCATTGAGAAGGAAGCTTGAGCTAGATCGTGCACAAAGAGCCATCAATCCTCTAGTCATCAGTTTGAGACACAGGATCCCATGATTGAAGAGTTGCTTCGTAGGGTGCAATGGCTCGAAGAGTGACCTGCGGTTCAAGACCAGTAGGACTATTATAAAGAAAGGACTTCATTTACTAGCGAGATAGAGAAGCAGCCCCTCCCTCGCAAGCTCAAAATCCTCGTGATCTCACAATACAATAGGGACAATGATCCTATAACCACCTGGACGCATTCAACATCTAGATGGATCTCCAAACAACTAACACTGTGGTTAAGTGCTGTGTTTGCCTAGCTACATTAGGGGACATCCCCTGCATATGGTTTAAAATCTCCTAGCTCATAGTATTAGCAGTTAGGAAGAATGCCGAAAGAAATTCATCAATCGATATAGATCGCTGAAAAGGAAGCTCGCACCACCTTGCCACCTCATAATGATTTTCCTAAGAAAGGATGAATCTCTAAAAGATTACATTGCTCGGTTTAGGCGTGAGGTTTGCAATGTGAAAAACCCGTTAGACGAGAGCATCCTCAGAGCTATTTCAGTTAGACTCTGTAAGGATAAGAAGTTATATGAAGATATATACAAGTCCCTAGTGAGAGACTTGGCTAAATTTTATGAGCGAGCCACCAAAGAAATTAAGTAGGAAGAAACCTTTAGCTCAAAGAGGTTCAGACACAGGGACAATACATGTAGATCTAGTCAGACGGACAAAGATGAAACATCTAGGATGACTCTGACTACTGACCTGCGAAGAAGTCTAGAAGCGAGTGACCTCAGCACAAAGGTTGCCATGACGGTTATAGTACTCTATCTGATACTTAGGAGTGCATTTTCTTGGCTGAGAAAGATAAAGAGAACTTTGGAAAGCCCCAACTTCTTAAAACTTGTAATAAGCGCAAATGTAACAAAGATCAATTTTGTGACTACTATGATGAGATTGGGCATAATACTTCAAAATGTTGAGCATTCAAGGATGCTACTGAAAATCTCATCAAGAAGGGACGCTTGAGACATTATGTGGTGCAAACAGCTACCCAACGGTCTTAATAGCTCCAATGTCCATGACTGCAGAGGCTTTAGCATCTTTTAATTTTCTTTTTAATATTATTTGGATGTAATCAAAGTATTCCAATTTACCTTCAGAATCTAATGTTAGATATTTTCTGAATAAATTTTCAAGAAAATTCAAGTATGAATTCATTTGGTAATCTTGCTCTGAATGTAATTTATCTTGAAGCTCTTAATGCTGAAAGCTAAACTTCACTTAGTATCAGACAGACATGAGATCACCCTTAGTCTGGCATAGGATCGCCAACCATTCGGGCACGAGATCACCCTCAGTCTAGCACAGGATTGCCAGCCATCACCTTTAGTCTGGCATAGGATTACCAGCCATTCAGGCATTAGATTGCCTTTAGTGTGGTTTGGCATAGGATCACCAGCCATTCAGGCACGAGATCACCCTTAGTCCGGTATAGGATTGCTAGCCATTTGGGCATGAGATTGCCCTTAGTCTAGCATAGGATTGCCAACCATCACCTTTAGTCTAGCATAGGATCACTAACCATTTGGGCACGAGATCACCCTCAGTCTGGCACAGGATCACCAACCATCACCCTTATTATAGCATAGGATCGCCAGCCATTCGGGCATGAGATCACCCTCAGTCTGGCATAGGATCGCCAGCTATCGCCCTCAATCTGGCATAAAATTGCCAGCCATTTAGGCATGAGATTGCCCCCAGTCTGGCATAGGATCGCTAACTATTCAAGTACGAGATTGCCCTTAGTCTGGCATAGGATCTCCAGCCATCATCATTAGTCTAGCACAGGATCACCAGCCATTTGGGCATAAGATTGCCTTCAGGCACCATACTTGTGCGTTTACTTAACAACTCTCCAGTTGAGGCGCAGCTCTCATGCGATCTATTATTCTCAATTATCATGCGACCTATTGTTTGCAGCTATTATATAACCTATTGTTCGTAGTTTTCACGTGACCTATTGTTCATAGCTATCATAAGACTTATTGTTCACAGCTCTCATCCGACCTACTGTTCATAACTCTCATGCGACTTACTATTTATAGCCCTCATGTGACTTATTATTCGTAGCCCTTATGCAATCTATTGTTCGTAGCTCTTATGCGACCCATTACTCACGATCCTCACATGACATCATACCTGAAGGCGTATCCATGTGGCCTAATCAAACACTTAAATCTTGTGCTATTTTGGAAGCATCACTATGTCCGATTAGGCATTCGCCCATATATTCTTTTATGATTTTTTTGGTTGAAGCTCGTTTACTTCAATTTATGCAATCGTTTCAATATTTGATCATGTATTATGTCTTGCTCACTAAAGTTAATTAACTTATTAAGCAGTCTATTTAACGATTATTAAGCTATGGTTTATAGGATCTACATGTCATGGCCTACATATCATTCTCAATAAAGCATTGGATGCAAAATATGAAAATCTAACACCTCTCTTAATGAGGTGAATTCATAAGAAGTTTATGATCAAATACAAAGCTTAAAAATGAAGTTGCAAAACTTTATCTTCAGAGGTCTAATGCCCAGGAGCTGAGGTAGGGCTGTCTTGTATAGCAGACAGGTCATCCCTTGTTTGGTTATTAGGAGCTTCCACTGCCTGCGGATGGCTCTCTCTTTGAATAGCTCCCTCTATAGGGGGCTTCTACTTACAGATCTCGCACCTTTGTTGGAAAAAGTGGTCCTTATAGCTTTTACAGCTCTCTTTTCGAAGCTCTTTACTTCTTTTAGGGCGTCTTCCCTAAAAAAGGAAATATCCATGTTTAGGTGCTGCTCCCACAGAGTATACAAGAAAGAAGAGCACATCTTTGATTCTATTTTTTCTGCCACCATTGCAACCTGTTTAGTAGTCTTAACCTTGACCTGGTCAACCTCCTCTTGTTTTAGAGTGACCTTTCTCCTGGTTGCCTCAAGCTCTACCCTGGCAACCTCAGCCCGTCGTGCTGCAGCTTCGAATCATTGCATTGTCGAATCATTGCCCTGGAGTACCACATCCAGATCACCTTTTACTCTAGATAACTCCTCAATAGCTTTATTAAGCTCAGATGTGATAGCCTCACGATTCGCCACCTCACGAGCTTGGGCCTCTTCGGCTTCCCTTTGGGTGACTTTGGCATTTCACGCCTTATTTTCTAGCTCTATGGCCTTTGCGGTCACAACAGCCAAATCCTCCATGAGTCTAGCATTCTTCTCCTTTGATGCTTGCAGTGTTTCCCCTATCTTCATGATTCCCAGCAGATTTTGGAAAATTAAATGAATCAAGTTAGATCATGAAGAAGTAAAACAATCAGAGTGGAAGGATGCCACTTACCAACAGGCCTTGATGAGTGGTGTATCGCATAAGCCCTCCATTTGAGATCTCATTTATTTCCAATACTTGGGGGCTGGTGCGAGATCCCAAAATCTCCTCAATATTTTCCTAAACAAAATTGAAATACCTTTGTATGTTTAAGCTGAGGCTTGGATGATGCTCCTCAGTCACAACTTTATGAGTTGTTCATTTTGAAGAATTAACGACCTTTTCGCTTTATTCACTTTCCGCCCTTTGGCAGGGGGCTCGGATGTGATCGTGATCTCGGCCACTCCGGCCACCTCAAGATGCAAGGAGGGAGTTAACTCCTAAGGAGACGTTGCAATTAGCACAAAGGATTGATTTGAAGTAAAGGGGGCTACCACAATGTCAGGGCTTGGTGAGGTCGCAGTGACCTCAACCTCTTCAGACTCGTCGAAAGGTGGATCCCAGAGAAGGAGCTTCACCATGCTTTCGCAATCTTCGAAATGAGCTGGATCGAATTTCCCTAACTTGATGAGCTCCGATCTCTTTAGTGAGCTCAATGCTCAATGATGGAATTAACCTATAAGATCGAAGGAGGTCATTGTCAAACTTTAGATCATTTTTCAAGTCGCCGATAATAAGGAACCAATGTAATACTTTAGCCTTCCTAACTTCAATCTTTAGTTCACCTTGCCAGCCCTGACTGCAAAGAGTAAAACAAGACACCAGAAGCAATGATGTAAACTCATGGTAGCTCGCTTACCAGGAGTCAGCATAAAACTAAAGTTATAGAGGGAATGTAGAGACGGTCATGAAACATAAAATCAGTGAGTCTTATAACTCCCCACATTTGATTTACCTTTAGCATTCCCTTGAGGCAGAATCCTATTGAACTTAGAATGCTGAGTCGAAAGATAATAGATCCCATCTGGATAACCTGTACTCCTAATATTGTAAAGGTGGCACAAAACTCTCGCAGATGGCGGTGGGAGATTATTTCTCAAATACATGAGTGCCAAGGAAGTGAGTTAGTAATAGGAGTTTGGAGTCAGCTGGAAGGGACAAAGCTTCAATTTATTCAATAAATCAATGATGTATGGATGAATTGAAGATCTAAGCTCGGCATCTAGATGATGAGTACTTACAGCAATAAACCCTTGAGGAGGATGGACTACGTGGTCATCAGGACATAGTTCCATAAGACAACAGCCTTTGGGGAAATGGTAATCCTTAGCTATGTTTTAAAGCTCATCTAGCTCAATAGTTGAAGGGTAACGTTTAAAGAATGAGTGATCCGAAGGGCTCCCAGCGAGCTATTGTCTCTCACTAGGACCAGATCGAAGAACGGATTGCCCAGCAATCTCATCGCTTCTAGAGGTCGCTTCGATTGGGATAAATGCTAGTTCCTCATCTCTGGCCAGAGGACCAGGTTCGTCATTACTCCTTACTTGATGACCTTGGCATTTATAAGCTATTATCTACACCAAGAAATAAGAAAAGAAAGTGGTTAGGTAGTCGAAGGTAAACTGTCCCTAAAACAACTGCTCTAACTAGAGTTGTCCTATACAGCAAACCACACATGCCATAAGCCACCATTCTAAACCTAAAATATTGAGAACTCAAGGGGCGAGCTTATTCAATAAAGCTTATTGAATCATTAAACCCTGTGGAATACCAAGCTAAAATCGACCATTGATAGCCCCCAAACTAACAAGATTCCTAATAGTATATAGGCATTCACCATTGAACCAGATAGCACAATACTAGAAAGTAATGAAATCAAGCATTCTAAAAGTGAAAGTCCTGGAAAGGCTTATCTTGTTGAAAAGGGTGAATTAGATTCGAAAGATAGATGGAAGCAAAATGGATTTTAAGTGAGACGATCGATTAACCGCTACAGTAACGACGGGATTAATGGAGTAGGAGGACGAAACCAGAGACTGATACTAAAAAATTCACAAACCCAAAGTGTTAGGAATGAGAGAGAAAAGAGGACTTTCTCATCTAATGTAGCTCTGGTCTCCCAACTGTTTATTCAAAGGCTAACTAATTGTCTGCAATCTGATGGTCTAAAAAATTCTTAAGCTCCGTAATCACCGTATTGGTAGTCACGGGAAAGTGTGCACATTAAATACGATAATGATCGCATGGGCAAGCGAAATAATGAAATAAGAATTCGAATGACGATGTCGCATATCGTAGTCTTTATCTTTCATCAGTGAGTTGTAACTCCTAGTCTGTAAAGCGAACTGAGAGTTGGGGGGCTAATGTTGTAGGTAAAAATTGGTAATTCGTAAATGGGCTGGCAAAAGGCCCAATAAGTGAGTTTGAAGGGAGAAGCCTAGCTCATTCGACCCTGAGGCCACTAAGTGAGGTTACTAGGTCGCGAGCTCAGTGTTTAGCATGAGACAAAGCCAAAACAATAGTCCAGCTTGCTGAGAGATGAGCTCTAACACTTGTGGCCAACAATTTTCTCTGCCTGAGCTCACTTCGCCTAGAGCAGGCTCAGCCTCACTGGCTGAAGGACATTAGCTACTCTAGGCCGGAAGATCTGGTTTGTGAAGCATAACACTTGGCTAGAAGCTCACTGAGATTAAGCGTGAGACAAGCATACATCAACTTGTAGAATCGATAGATAGGGGCCCACCTACAGAAAGTAACCTGCAGAAGCAGAATTGCAGGAGTCTATGTAGTCTTGTACATTTAATGCTTGATGTAACAGAATTATAACTTGTAAATTTATAATTATAACCTCCCAGCTTCTATAAATAAGGGGGAAAGAGATCATTACAAGTAGAGAAAACACATGGAGAAACTCTGCAAAAATACAAAGAAAGCTTGTATACTGTAACCCTACTGAATTTCAAAGGGAAACCATAACTTGAAGGCAAAATACAAACCACTGTGGACATAGGGATCGACTGACTTTAGCCGAACCACGTTAAAACCTCTGGTGTTCATCACTCTTCCTCCTTTTCTCTTTTTCCTCCGTTAAAACTTGCATAATCAGCTTGCAGCTTGGGGGTTTCAAGAATTGTTCCTGTTGACTAAGATTTGAATCCACAGAACCAAATTTTACCGTCAACAGGATGAAATTGAGTTCTCATAATAACTTTTGTCAAATTAATTAAAGACCAAATCATAATTAGTATACAAGGTTTCAACAAAACTTCATGTTAATCATAATTGAAAAGAAAATTAGTGGATTAAATAATGTTAACTTTTAAATTAAGAATGTTTTTGCATTATAAGTGAGTCACGTATTTCATACTTTTCTAAAGTAACAATGTGAATTCTATCAACTTTCTTCTCTAATAATTACTCGCTTATAATTTTATTAAAACTCTGTATATTAATTTAGAATTTTTTATCTTCAATAATAGAAGTTACTAATTTAACTCTAATTTATTATAATTTATATATTAAAAAATTTAAAATAAAATATTATATTCTAAGAGATCAAACACAATCAAATTTTATATTTTTAAAAGATCAAAATCATAATTAATCCGCGTAGGTATCATCCATCCTCTTCGTACCAATGGGCTATGATTTGTAGGGTACCAAGCATATCCCACATGAGTGATGTGTTACTTCCATCATCATAGATTATTGCCATTTTATCTGCTTCCGTGAAGGGCAAAACTTAGATGCAGTTTCTTACATACTGGTGGTATTGTTCCCCAATCACAATATATCATGTGTATCATTTTATTGATGTGTGAAATGATACACATGATGTATTGTGATTGGGAAACAATACCATCAGTATGGAACTGCATCTAAGTTTTGTCCTTCCATGAAAGGTAGCAAACTTGCTGCGTGGCATAATTGTCCTTGTCAATATAACACACAGACGCATGATAAATATTGTATTCATTGAACGTACCAATTTTCTTGTATAGGGTTACTCATCATCTGCCACTTGCTTGAAGGCTTCAATGGCAATCCTGTCAAAATGTCTGATGAGTTAAAGGAAGAATATGTGAGACAAATATTAAGCACTTGCAGGGCACTACAATTTGCTTTCTTGTCGGGCTATGATTATGAAAATTAATTAAAATTAATTTTTTACTTAAGTTATTTTTGTTAAATCTAATTATAATAAAAATCATCCTCCTAATAGCTTAATCTTTTAAAAACAACTGATATTTGATAATTTTATAGGCTAAAACAATGATAAAATTATCTCCTAAATGAAGATTCATGAGATCAAGTATCTTAATTCTTGCTTTGCTTAAATAAACAGTTAATTATTTGATGTTTCTTTTTTACAAATATATTTAGAAAATAGGGAGCCTGTGTGTGTGTCAAAAGAGTTATTTGCTGGGGTTGTTGGAAATCCGCAGAAATAATGATGTTTTCTTTTGAATGTTCCATGGATAAAACTAGTAAATAATTTTTCGAAAGTTTATTATTAGGATTTATATTTCATAATCAATATATATATATATATTTAAATATAATAAAATAATATAAATATAAGAAAATATAAAATATGTAGTAGTGTTTTGTTTATCATTAATGAAATACACCATTGATGCATAAAAGATGTGTCATAGTAAAAGATGTGTTATCGTGATGTTAGTGTATTATTATTCTATTATATTTGTTTTGGATTGTTGGATAATTTTTTTTATAATAATAGGAGTGATTAATCTATTAGACTCATATATATAAAGACTTAGGATGAAAATGAAGACAAAATCTCTAAAAAAATATCAAATATCATTTAAGTCAAAAGCTTTCTGCTTTAGCGAAAGGGAGAACATTAGGAGGGTTAATGATACCTCTTTGTTTGATTTTTTTTTTTTTTTTAAGTATTCAAGCAATCCATGCTTTCTTTAATGCAAGAATTTGGTTAAATATTGAAAACTAACTTGGCTGGTCTTGGCTTGTTTTAAGTTTGAACAATCAACAGGTGAGTATCTATTCATTGCATGCATTAAACAAAACGTTAGGGTTGATCAGGCAAGAATGAAGTTGAATTTCCATTGAAAACCTTGCATTAAACAACTAAGTATATATATATATATATATATGAATACAGCAAGAAATTTAAAAAAATTAAAAGAAAAACATTAATTGTACTAAATAATATCATGCACAAACTATGCTTAATATATATGTAACATGTAATTACCAGATGTAGGGTAGTTGTGTCAAAAATAAGGGTACTTACAATTATTTAGGAAACAATATGATTTCGTGGCACCACCACGCATTTCCTATTTAAGAACATTTTCCACGTGCTTCTTATAAAGAAGTTCTGAGTGATGTGACCACAGGCTTGAAATGATATGACTTGGCAGCAGCACCATCATCAATCTTTGGCGGGGGCACCACCATCAATAATCCAGGCATTCATGCTTGACAACAATTTAACTTCAGAAATTATATGGATTAATGTTGCAGAAACCACTAAAACAAATCCTCAGTGCAAGCAGACAAGTGCAGATGTGATGTTGTGTTCTTGCATTATGGGATTATATTGGTTGGAGTTATCAGAGAGAAAAACCTTTTCCTTCCTTCCCATCCACATGCTACATGTGAAAAGCAGTCAAAGTTGGCATCATAAGTAGGGCAATACAAACTCAAGTGCTGCAATATTTGTAGAGCAATATGGACTTGGAGTTCTGATTGTATTTGTGTTGCAATTGCAACAATTAAAAAAAAAAAAAAAACCCAACAAACAACTAGACGATACTTATCTTTGATGAGCACTTCATTTGTAGTGATAATTGGAATCACCTGCACAATAGATAAAATACCAAGTGACAATGTGAATGATAGTCGGAGGATGCTCTAATGCTAAAGTCAGTGGATAATTATGAGAATATAGACAAGGTGCTTAAAAGATCAACTTAGAATTAAGATAAACCTAATGTCTTTGACAGTCAAGGGTAATAATTCACAAATAGATAAGATAATTAGAACAAATAGATAAGATAACTGGATTAGGGGTTGGTATGACCGTGGCTGATGTGGCAAATATATAGCATGATTTGCAAGACTCAGAGTGATTATCGTTGGGGGAAGAATATCATACTGTTCTATGTGTCAGAAAATGTTAGACCGATTGTATAAAGTTGGTGAGCGAACGGACAGTCCTCAAAGAAAGATAGACTTATAAGACTCAGATACAAGGATGAACATAAGCAGGATTGTCATTAGGTATTGATGATTGTAGTGACAAAGTTGAGACAGGCGTCCAAATGGTATGAGGGAGTGATTAAAGTAAGTCATTATCAATCTCAATCTTAAAATTCGACAAATGCAGATAAAAAAAATAATATGAAAATAAATTATGGTGGTAAAATTGGTGCAAGGGTGATAATACAAATGCAATTATAATCACATACCACAATTTTAAATTATGCCCAATTTTATGTCAGCCAATAGAAGTTAACCATTTGTGTCTTAAAAGTGTAGCAGTTATCATTAGTATAAATCATTAAAATGCAGTTAGTTTTTGAACAGAACATATTTTCACCAACAAGATCATTAGTTTTTGAATAGAACATGTTTTCACCAACCAGATCAGAGATTGATATTCATTGTCATTTGTTAGAAACAAGAAGTACTAACTTTTTGTGAGTCTAACTGTGTGCATAAATACGTAAACATTATTGTATCCTTAATAGAAATGTGGTCTTCTAACTGTTTGATTTGATTAGCTTTCAATTATATCTTGACGATGGATAATTATTGTACAATCAAGTAGAGTTTTCTATCTGTGCATGATTATGTCTGTATTTTATTTAATTTACTGTTTTTGAATGATTGATTTGACCAAAAATCTCTTGTACTTGGAAGCATTCATAAGAAAAATCATTTTAACAGATCTTACTGGTGAGAAAAGAATAGCAATCTCAGTTATTTTGTCCTTAATCATTGTTTATTCCAAAACTTGTTTATCAACCTAGCTTGGGCCTTAGAAATAATACTACCAGCTGATCAAAACTACGCGGGAGAGAGGACCATTTAATTTTGCCTTATTACGGTAGGACACCTGAGAGCTATAATTAGGGATTGAAAATACATTTGCATTTTTTTTTTTCATTTTAGTAATATGTTTGAGAGATATAGGAACAACATTTCTGTGGGTCCCATTGTATATTAAAATAGGATTTTGGAGTCTATTAGATATAAAAACATCGTATTTATTTCTCTTCAAAATGACACTAACACAATAAAAAATAACGACAAAAGATTAAACTTTGTAAAAATGGAGGTTGTGGTCACTGTTGCATTATAAAATATTATATATTAACAAAGAAGATAACAGTCAATTGAATCCAAATTCAATTCAAAATATGATCGTGATACTTGTTGCTGACGCTATATGACCACCACCTCGTATGATATAATCCATAATTAAATTCTTTCTCTAGTTAAGAATTGCCTCCGTTTAAAATGTAGAAAATTCTCTATGCCATTTCTCGGATATCATAATCCTAAGTTAGCTTCATATATAATAAAACAAGGGGAAGCCTTTTTAATGTACCATTTATAATTTTTGTTGGAAAAAATATCTCTATTTCAAATAAACTAATATCAAGGGATTAAAATAATTAGGAAGCTTAATTGAAAACAAGTAATTTAATGTGAAAAATCCCAAATTCTAAAAAAAAAAAAAAATCATGATGAGAAAAAATTTATTATATCATTAAGATTATAGGATAATATGTGTGAAGATTATCAACCATAATCTTATAATTTCTTAACCACTATACTTATATCTCTCCTAAACCTCCATGAGGGTTCCAACATAACCCCTATAAGCATTTACATCAAATCTCTTTCACCTCCCAAATATTTAACTAATATAAATATTTATAGTCTAAATATTTGATTAACAAGCACTCACAATTCTATTCTAACACAAAAACTTAACTTGAATAGAAAGATAATTTGTAATAAGAAACTAACTCTAATTGATCACAATTAGAATTTGGATCAAACTTAACAATCTTTATCTTGACACAAATTCCATTATCTTCATCAATCTTCGTGCTTCGTCTATTACTGAATAAGACCATTCATGGGACATTAACTGTAAGAGTCTATCATTATTGCAATTTCTTCAAAAGCTGCAACAATCGTCTTCCTATTAAGTAGATCCACCTCAATCAAGTATTACAAACTTCACCGAAGCTTATCCACGATCACCTCATCTATAGGGATCTCTATTATCTGTAGAAACATTAAATCTTAAGTACACTCTCATAAACTAGATCTTCAAAGCATACGATCTCTTCATCTGCAGACATCTCCATCATCTGTAGCAACACAAAACTTGCAAATACTCTCAAGAACTAGACTTTCACACGCACAACAGGTACTTTTTGTAATTAACAATGATGTCTTCAAAAATCTTTTTCTTCAAGCATACACACAATATAAATACTCTCCATCTTCCATAATATTGGTATCTTCTGCAAATCTTTATCCCCATTATCAATTGTAACTCTCTCACTCTTGTCCAGGCCAAAATATCTACCTTGATAGCATGATCATTCATTATTCTTAGCTTTCTTTCAGAATCAAACCTACCACCTTCCATAGTATGCATAACCATTCATCATCCTCAACAACATCATCATTCATCCTCCTCAATTCTTGTGCAACATCAAACTAGACTCTTTCTATCTCAAATTACTACTCTCATTATAACATCTCGAATTTTATAAATTGAATTTTGATAATAAAATCGACTTTGAAAAATTTAAAAATTTAAAAATTTAAAAGTGTAATTTTGGGATATGAAGTATTCAAATATAGTGAAAAAAGATTTTATAAATGATAGGAATCTTCAAAAAATGGAAGTTCTCAATTTGGATGCTCATAGAGCAAAATTTGTGTTTTTAGAATTTAATATTCAAAAAAATATTGGAAAGATTGAAATTAGGGCTACAAGTGCCAAGTAAGTGTAAACTTATAATCATTATGATAACTAATTTGTGTCAAAATTTCACGGCCCTTGGTAATCAGTGAGCATGTCAAATTTGGATCTTAGGTGAAAAAATTGGTGAAGTCACCAAAACAAGAAAAAAAACTACAAAACTTGTTAAGGAAGAAGTGAAAGAGAGTTAATCAACTTACTTTTCCATTTTTGCCCTTTAAGAGGTGGCTGCCTTCTTCCTTTTAAGCTCATTTCTAATTGCTTCAAGCAACCTTTTATCTTCTTCTCTAAGTTTATTCTCTCTCTACAAGTTCTTTTTCTCTCTTCAAGTAATCCTTCATCCTTTCATAATAATTTCTTAAGTTTTTATAGTTGATTCATCTCTTCTTCGTCTTCAAATTGACATCAAAATTTTATTCATTCATGAAATAAAAGTTGAGTTATGAATTTTTGAATCTGCTATCACTATTTACTTTACTATTCAACCCATGAATTAATCTAATTTTTATAGTGTTTTACTATTCAACCCATGAATTAATCTAATTTTTATGGTGTTTTGAAGTTTGAATCTATTAGATATAGATTGTTTCTATTAAATGGAATCATAATCTAATCATAAAAGATTAGTTGAAGAGGAAAAAAATCCTTGAAAAATTTGAAAGCTAATAAACTCTTCTTTTGTGTTCTTGAAGAATATTGAAGATCTTTGTGAGATCTATTTGATTTGTTTGTTTTTAGATGTTAAGGGGAGTAATATTTACCTTTTTTGTGAATTATGATGTATTCTTATTTATGATTTGTTAAGTAGTTAATGCAAATGGATAAGATGAGTTTTTGGTAATTGTGTAGCCAAATTCGAGGTTGAATGAATATGTTGAGCTATTGTTCAGTTTGCTATAGAGATAGCTAAATTATAAGCTTATTTAAACTTTTAAAACATGTTAAAATAAAGATTTTCAGTAGAAGGTTAAATATAAAGTTGCTTCCCTTACTTTTTTGTTGTTTTCATGCAAAATCTACTTGTGCGAGTTAAATTGTAGCTTTTTGAACTAAATCCATGATCATGCTTACAAAAACTTAGCACTTTTATTCTTACGATTCGACTCAAATTTTGAACTAAATTTGTATGATTCAAATCGATATTTCCTACTTTATTTATTTGGTTCTGATCACGATTTGAATCATGTTTAAATTTGGACTTCTTGAAAGTTTTCAAAATTCAATGAGCAGACTCGAATTTTTAACTAAATTTCCTCGATTCTACTCGTATTTCTTCAATGATTTTGATTACAATTTTGCTCAAACTTCAAACTCTATTCTACTTGTGATTCTAATCGCACCTCCAAAGTTTTTCACTCTTTTCAATTCAAACTTCTTTCTCTTTAAAAGCTATTCTATTTCTTTGGGTCTAAACTTACATGAGATACAATTAAGTTTAATAAAACAGATGAGAAGTCTTGAATGAGTAATTTCTAAGTTAATATTAATTAACTTAATAATTGTTCATACACAAATGATATGGAAGCAATGCAGATAGTTATAAAGATAGTGTGACAAGAATTGTGTGTTGAGACAATAATGTAATGATGGTCTATACATGGATAATAGGAAAATGATCATGATATTTGTTATAATAATGGGACTCGTGTAACTATGAATGAGGTTTAAGTTTGAATATTTTATAGGAATTGGCATGTGATATATAATAGCAATGATATGTGATATATGTGCTAAAGATGATATAGAATATATGTGAATTATGGATGATGTGATAATGTGATGAGAATGATGTTATTGGGATACTTGAAAATTCCCATGAAACATGGGATGACAAATGATGAATGACTATGATTGTAGAAATGCAATTACTAT
Source organism: Saraca asoca (assembly GCA_026873985.1). Taxonomy (NCBI): domain Eukaryota; kingdom Viridiplantae; phylum Streptophyta; class Magnoliopsida; order Fabales; family Fabaceae; genus Saraca; species Saraca asoca. The sequence goes on along the minus strand of JANHAO010000738.1, from coordinate 20,141 downwards.
GAATGATATTATGGTATAAAGTTTGATAATGTGTATAAAATATTGAAACATATGTGATGATATGATTGATAATGGAATTACAAAGACTATAAGTGATTATATGGTGAAAAGCTCTTGCATGACATGGAATAATATACAATGTTATGAATGATCGTGAAATATGTTCATATAAAATTGATGAGGTATCCATTATGAGAATGAAATAATTGAATATCTGAAAGCTCTTTGAGGCTTGATATGAGAATGATGTGATATGGCAGGAAATAATGAACTAAATCTTGGATCTAGGTGTTCCAAATGACGAAGGGGCATAAGGCGGGTGTTAGAGGGAAAAGGCTGGGTTTATGTAAGTTATGGTTGGAATTGAGTAATAAGGAGGTTTACATTATTTTTCTTTATTATATTGTTTATTGGAATTGTTATTCAAATATATTAAAATGTGATAAAATATGACTTGAATATGTGACTTAGTTGTTGATAGTCTGAAGTTGTGTGATTAATATGATTTATAACTATTATTCTAAGAAAATTTAAAGGAAGATTTAATGTGGTAAAACAATGTAAAATAAATTCATATGATGCCCGAGTCCTGTGAAATGCTAGAAAGTAATATAGTATTGTAACCTTAACATATAATGATTGATGAAAATGGCTTGTGACCATGAGAAAATCATGATTTTTTATAGTGTGACAATTCAAAACGTATTGTGATATTACTCATAGGCTGATTCCCTAGGTCTTTATAATGTGCTGTATAATTTTGACATGAGTTATATTTTTTGAAGATATTATGTATATATGTTTAGTTAAATATTAATCAATTCATGAATTAAGTGCAGATTTATCTCACTGACCCTTTGACTCACTCTTTTGTGAATTATTATTATTTTTTTTTAGATTTTGAAGAAATTACTGTTAACTCAGTACCTCTAAAAAGTAAAGATGGACAATAACTTCATAGAAGTCGCTGCTAATGTAAATATCATCACAATAGAGAGTCTTTAGAAGTGCATGTATATTATGAACTAGTTGAGAGCTTGTTGAATGAAAGTTTAGATGGGGTGTGCACCAAAGCTGACAGTGCCTCTGTCCATTACAAAAATATGTTTATGTATCAATATTTCTCTTTTCGTCCATAGGTTTGTACTTATTAACCATTTGAGTATAAGTATATAAGAATGGGAAATATTAAAACAAGTATGAGTAGAAATAAATAATAGAGATGGATTAAAGGCTGATGTTTATCAATTGAGGATTGATATTCACCCCAGTCATGACCAAGAGTTCGGGGTCATGACACTCATGCGAAACCAAATCATACTTTGATATCATTTGTTAAGAAAAATATCCACGCTCTAAATAAACTAACATCAAATGATTAAAATAATAAAAAATAGTTCAATAACAAACATGCAATTTAATATGGAAAAATCCCAAATTGTAAGAAAAAAAATTATAGATGAAAAGAGATTCCTTGTATCATCAAAATTTTAGGATAATGTGTGTGAACGTTCTCAATCATAACGTTATAACTTCTTAACCACTATTCCTACATTTCTCTGAATCTTCTATGAGAGTTTCCACATATCCCGTAGATACTTACATCAAATCTCTCTTGTACTTTAAACCTTTAACTAATATAAATATTTATAATCCAAGTATTTGATTAGCAAATACTCACACAACAAGAAACTAACACTAATCAATCACAAATAAAATTTGGGTCAAACTTAAAGATTTTGAACAAAACTATGCTATAATTACAATCAGACTTGGAGATTACAATATTTCTTAGGTAACTCAAGCTTATAAAATGAATGTCTCTTGACAAAAGATTAGAATCTTCTTCACTAAACAGTCAAGGATCGAATCCTTGTTATCATCCTTATACTCCTGATTCAATTATATTTCAGAATAGTAAAAATTTGACTTGTCCGTGAGGTATTCTAGAGAATTAACGAGAGCTTAAACTTCGCGAATGAATTAGTTTTTAATAATCAGAATGACATTAGTTGAGTCTAACTTTTTACCGAATTTAGCAACATATAAGTCAATGAATCTGTGCTTACTATCCACATTCTGAGATATGTAGCACACCAAGTTGCCTCACTTCTTCTGCAGCATACTAAAACAATCCAAGCATTCAGCTATCTACAACCCTTTCTACACAAGGAATTTTAGCAAACTGAGTGTGCCAAAATGAACTAATCCAGAAGTTGGAGCAATATTGGAGGGTACCGCCAAAGTTGTGTTCTGCTACCTAAGGAGAATAAATTTGCCTTTTAAACTTTCGTAAAAGCTAATGGTAATTTTGATAAAAATCATTAACTCTTCTCTTGCTTGCAAAATGGATGTGGTATTCTCATCCCATCTAATAGAGGTCTGAGGATTTGTAGTAAAATTTAGTTTTATTTGTGAATGAATGTGAAAGTGCACATCAACTCATTAAAGTTTTAGAGGTGCAATATGCCTTTTTTTGTTTAGTCTGTTTATCTATTTCAAACTGTTCCATTTATTCTCTGAAGAGATAAAACACATGCTTTAAATCTTCAAAGATTAATTTATGAACTTTCAAATCATAATAACGTGTTGAAGTAAGGAATAATAGTACATATGTTCCGAATAAATTCTATTTCGGAAGAGTTGAAAAAGCACTATCTTATAAAAAGGCTCTGTTTATTTACCTTTTTCAAAGCATTTTCTTAGACATGACTAAACAACATATTAAGTATATATAGTTAAAAGGTAAATTGTAATTTGTCCTATTTTTTTTCTTTTATTGTTCAATAACTCTTGAATCAAGTGCTATGCATGATTATGCTTCTTCTCTAATCACTAAATAGATATATTTGCATCAAATTTAATAAATTTATTAATCTAATATTTCACTGCATGTCACTAGATTATAATTCAAGATAGTGGAATTCTATAGTATTAGGGGTAAAAAATAAAATATACAATATTTTAAGATATGTGACACAATCTTATTTAATATTGATTTTGAAAAGCAATCACAACTGTTTTGAATTTAAAGGACAACTAGTTCTATATATGAGTAAATAACCATCCTCAATTTTTTTTTAAAAAAAAATCCAAAAACAATAACCACCCTCTCCCCCAAACAGCAAGATTCACGCGGCACCGTCATTTTCTTTAATAAAACGTGGTAACACAAGGATTTTTCTTTTTCTGTTACCCCACTAAGATGTCAAAACTAATCTCTCCAAGGATCTTGTCTCGATGCATTATAATTGATGACTTTAAAAACTGGTCGATCGAAATTTTTTTATTTAATAATGTTATATTTTTATATTTAAATTTTTATTTCTTTTAGAATCAATTAAATGTGAATCAGATTACGGAAATGGAGACATTAAATTAGTGGAGACATAAGAGAAGCATTAATGTAGGAATTTTAAATATCATATATAAATAGGTTTTAGGAAAAATATAATTTCTCAGAGTACTACTACCATAACTCTTTAATGTTAATAAATCTGCTAAATAACTAGTTTGATATGTTCTTTTTTTTTCTCTCCCCCACCTGCTTCTGATGATCAGATGAAGATTCATTGTTTGAGATGCTTAAAAATATCTTCTTTGTTTTTTCAATTTTGATGGAGGAAAATCAAATGCAGTGACTGTTCATGTTACGTGGATTGAGCAAAGTTTACCATTTTCAAGAGAATAGAATGAATGGAATCATGAATCATGCTATGCTACACACAACCTTCCCCTATTGGCTATTTACTCCATTAGCATTTGGGAATCATAAAAAGACTGTACATCTTAAATTAGATTTGTTTGAGAGGAAAATACATTTTTGAAAATTATCATTTTTTTTTTTATGTTTGGAGCTAATAAAAAACTTGGTAACGGAAAGTGGATTTTAATCAACAGAAAATGATGATATATTTAAGGGAAAGTGATTTCCTCTTTTAATTAGAAGAAATAACTTTATCAAATTACCTTATATTATATAATTTTTCTATTTTTCTTTGTTTTCTCTCTCTCTCAACATCTCTTTCTCCTATTTTTCTCTCTGTACCCCTTCTCTCATATCTTTCTCCATCTACCAATCTCTCTCTCTTCCCTCACCCCTCTATTTCATTCCCTTTTTTTCATCCTTTTCTATGTCTTTCTCCTCCTTGCCCCCTCTATTCCCTCTTTTATCTTTACTTTCTCCTCCACTTTCTCTCTCTCATCTCGCTTCTTCTCTTCTTAAAAATTATTTTAAAAAGGTATTTAGACAATTAAAAGAGTTGGCAAAACATGATTAATGATTTCAGTCAAAATTAATTAAATATGAATCAACTTCATAAAGAAATGACAAAAATGAAAAAAGAAGAAGAAGGATTTAAATACTTTTCTTCATATGTTTTTTTAATATAAAACATACTTAACTTTTAATTTTTACTAGTAGAGACTTATGACTCTTATCATGAAACATTCTAATAACAAACTAATTATTATATAACTTGATATTAAAAATAAAATTTATATGTATAGCAATATTTTTAATAAAAAAATAGTTTGTTTTTATGCATAAAACAAGAGAAAATATTTTCTCTTATGTTATTCAAATAACAAAAAAAATTAATTCATTTTTTAGAAATATATTTATAAAAATATTTTTTATAAAATTTTATTTTCTATCGAAATAAATAAACCATAGTGATCAAAATGATTTTGATGATATAAATCAGACTTCTTTTGTGATAAGTGAGTTGGAGAAGGTTTTATATATATATATATGTGTGTGTGTGTGTGTGTGTGTGGAGAAAGTCTATTTGAAAAAGAGAGGGACGAGAGTTTCAAAGATTCAAACATCGTATCATACAGAGCATACGCTTAATCTTTAAAATCAAGGTTATATCACTTACTAGGGTAAAATGTAAAAAATTTTGTTCCTTGAAATTAAATATTTTTCCCCTACAGGGAAAACAAGAGAATAAAGGTGGGACTGGAGGGGGTGTTTGTGCTATAGGCTAAATGAATGAGTGACAGAATATTAAAGGGTATGTTTGTTTTAATGGAAAATAAAATTTTATGAAAAGTATTTTTATAAGAAAATGAATTTTCAGAAAATAAATTAATTTTTTCTTATTTGGATAATATAAGAGAAAATACTTTCTCTTATTTGATGCATAAAGGTAAGTTATTTTCTTTTATTAATAATATCGTGATATATGCAAATTTCATATTTAAGATTAAGCAACATCATAATCATTTTGTTATTAGAATTGTTTTATCATAGGAGTGAACAAATCTTTATCAATAAAAAATCAAAAGTAAATTATATTTTGTAATAAAAATAATATTCAAAGAAAATATTCAAATCCTTATTTTTTTCATCTTTTATCAATATCTTTGCATTAAGTTAACATATATTTAATTGACTTTAGACAAAATTGTTAATCACATTTGTTAACTCTTTTAATATTCAAATATGTTTTCAACATAATTTTTAATATAATTATTTTATATCAATATTTGTAGGATTGAAATGAGGGAAAGATGATGAGAGAAAAGAGAAAGGCAAATAATGGGATAAGAAGGGAATGATGGAGAGGGAAGAGTAAAGGGGCACAAAAGAGAGAAAGAAAAAGATAGGAGAGATGGAGGGAGTAAAAGAAAGAGAGAGAAATAGAGAGGTAAAAAGCAAGAGCTGGGTAGAGAGAGAAATATAGAAGAAAAAGAAGGAACAGAGAAAGAAGGAAAGGAAGTAAAAAGAGGGGTTGAGATTATGTAATATAAAGTGATTTGAGAAAGCGATTTCTGTTAATCAAAAGGGAAAGTCACTTTATCCACACTATTATTTTTTGTTGACCAACTTTCAAACATAGAAAAGTTAGGAAAATAATTTTTAGAAAAGCATTTTCCTCTCAAACAAACAAATACTAAGAATTCATTTCTTTTGATCGAAAATATTGCTCATAGAAATAATCTTATTTATTTGTATCTATAGTTATACAAAATTAGAATAACAAAAAACATTTTATTTGTTCAATTTTATATGTGAAAAGGGTAATGGAAAATAACATTCACCATTTTAGAAAAGTTATTTTTTTTTCAATATCATAACATCATATATTATTTTATTAATGATAAAATATATAAATAATATAAAAGACTTTTATTTTAGTATAAGTAAATGAGATTTTGTTACCGAAAATGTTTCTAGTGAAACAAATAGAGCCTGCTAGCAAGCAGCGCCACAACGTGAAGAGTGAAGCAATTATTTGAAGCATATTTGCAAAAATAGGGAAGGGCAGCTAATAGTGGAATCATGCAATTGTACATTCAAGGTACCACGTTGACAATATAAACGTGGTGGAAACATTGCTTTCACTCTATAATTATTTCTTTTGCTCTTACTGAAGGTGCACTCTCTTCTTCTTACAAAGCTACTATGAGTGAAGTTAATGACGAATAGATTGAGTAGTTTGTAGGTTCAAACTTTTTTCTCAAATCGCATAATTAGGCTCAAAATATTGATAAAGTTCAATTTTTTTTCTTTAACTTTTCTCTATCAAATTTAAAAGATGGGAGATGTATCACTTGTGTGAGATGTTGTTGTATTAAGAGAAAGAAAGTTGAGGAAGTAAAAAGTCATTTATTTATGGTATTGATAAAGGATATACATGATAGATATGACACGGTGAAAGTGAATTGTCTAGTATGTCTAGTAGTTATCAAAACAAGGGAGGATACCAGAACAATGATATTTATGTAGGTTTGCATGGTTGATTGGAGGATATGGTGCATGATATTGTTGAAGATAATTTTATTGAGTGACTGTATACACTTAAAAGCTTGTTAAGTAATGCAAAAAAGCCTTTGTATCCAATGATACCAAATTTACATGTGTTATGAGCATTTTATGGACCGAGTGAAATGAGCCAGCAAAGGTCTAATGGACCAGATCAAGACAAAAAGTGCAACCCAATCTGGAGCAAGGTCACTGAAGCCAGTTAGCAAAACGTGCAATGCAAGCTCGAAGCCTCCAATAGACCAAGATTACAACGAGCTTCCTCCGATGTAATTGGGAACAACTAATGTCTAATTAATAGTCTGAACATACTTCTAACTTGCAAATCAGCCTTCAAAGTTCGACAATAATTTGCCCCGCATTTATTGCCTAATATTGTTGTAATAATAGTTTTACAATGATAAATTACAACTTGTAATCTTCCCCGCTCCTATAAATAGGAGGAGAGTCCATTGTAACAGATATAAAAAAATACATGCAAAAACCCTATTGAAATAGAAAGAAAACTGTAAGTATTGTAAAATCGAGCAGAGAAATAACTTCAAAGTAAGCACAATCACTGTGGATGTAGGGGTTATACTGGCTTTATCCAAATCATGATAAAACCCTGTGTGTTTGTCCTACTCTTCTTCTTCTTACTCTCGTCGTTTCTTTATATTTCATGTCTTATACAGCAGTTTGGGTTCCAAAACTTTCGATTATCGAAATCGACCGTCAAAGGGGAGAATGGGTGGAGTGACAAAAATTTCATGACTTTACTTAAAATGTTGAAAGATATGCTTTCGGAAGGTAATGAACTTCTGGATTGTACTTACGAGGTCAAGAAAATCTTGTGCAGATGGATATGAAGTATAAGAAGATACCTGCTTGTTCTAATAATTGTATATTGTACCAAAATGAGTATAAAAATTTACATGAGTGTCCAAAATGTGAGGTATCATGTTACAAATTGAAGAAAAATGATGTCATGAAAAATAAAGAGACTCCGATTAAAGTGCTATGATATCTTCCAATAATACCAAGTTTTAAACACATGTTTGCTAATGCAAGAGATGACAATAATTTTATGTGGTATGTGGATTGGATAATTTTTTATAATAAGTTTAACATTCGGCTAATTCTCTTAAATGGAAAACGCTTGATTCATTGTTCCCCCAATTTGGAAGTGAAGCAAGAAACCTTAGGTTTAGACTTTGTATAGATGGAATAAACCCTCACGGTGACCTGAGTAGCAAACATAGCATATGTCCCCATTTTGTTGGTGATTTAAAATTTACCTCCTTGGTTATGTATAAAGTGCAAGTATGTAATATTGTCATTAATGATTTCGGGTCCTAAATAACTAGGAAATGATATAAATTTCTTTTTGGCATTGCATGTTGAAGACTTAAGGATGATGTGGGATGAAGATGTGTTGGTGTTTGACACATATCATCATAAATCTTTTCAATTGCATGCCTTGCTTTTTTACACAATAAATGACTTCTCAGTTTATGAAAATTTGTCTATATATAGTGTCAAAGGACATAAAATATGCCCTATTTCTGAGAACGATACGTCTTGTTAACTTAAGCATAGAAGGAAGATAGTGTACCTTGGTCATCGGAGATTTCTTTCCAAGTCCCATCATTATTGTAGGCAAAGAAAGACTTTTACTGGGTTACCAGAGAAGCTAAAAGTTCCAACGTCATTAACTAGGGACCGGGTTTATGAACAGGTCAAAAATATTAATGTCATTTGGGTAAACCTTATACACTTACTAGTGATAAGGCTTTGTGAAAAAAAAAGGTTGTCCATATTCTTTGATCTTCTATATCAGTAAATCTTGTTTGTGAGGCATAATCTTGATATCATGTATTTGGAGAAAAATATCTGTAATAGTTTCATTGAAATGATTTTGAATATACCAAGTAAGATCAAGGATAGATCAAAGCTAGACTAGACTTGGTTGAAATGATAATACGAAAAGAATTAGCATAAGAGAAAAAGGGTTAACGTACATATTTGCCTGCAGCTTGTCATACTATGTCTAGGAAGGAGAAAACAAGTTTCAGTGAGTATCCATACGGTGTTAAGGTATCACAGGGGTATTTTTCAAATATCAAAAGTTTCATTTCAATGAAAGATTTGAAATTAGTTAGTATGAAGTCTCATGATTATTATGATTTGATGCAACAAATGTTATCAGTGGCTATCCGAAAGATATTGCTTAATAATATGAGACACGCCATTACTAGACTTTATTTTTTTCTTCAATGCAATATGTAATAAAGTTGTTGATCATGAGAAATTGGATGACTTACAAAAGGAAGTTGTTATTACATTATGTTAATTTAAGATGTATTTTTCACCTTCTTTTTTTGATATCATGATACATTTGGTTGTTCATTTGGTAAGAAAGATAAAATTTTATGGACTGGTTTTTAAAGGTGGATGTACCCATTTGATTGATATATTATGTTTTTATTGTATATAGGCAACTAATTATATAATTTTTAGTTTGTATGCTTATACTTGATTATATGTTTATTAAAATTAAGATGGCTTGATAATAAAGTTTTTTAATTTCAATGGAGCAGAAACTATCTCAGGAAAGAATTCAATTATCTAGTAATAATATACAATTTGTATTCCTCTTAAATGATTTGCTTATATGAAATATATACATATATATGTGTATAAATCATTTTGCTAATTTTATAAAAAATAACACTCTGTCCTTCAGGTAGGTTGACTCTTATAAATTGTGTATATAAAAATACAACTTGGACTTATATGGATAAACATGACAACACTTGAAATTCTTTATCTGAAACTCTCACCAATGTTAGAAATTGCATTATAGAAGGCATAATAACCAAAGGAGAAGTACAATTGAGTAAATTTAGTTAGAAAGTAAGTAAATAATTATTATGTATAAACTTGTTATTAATTTAACATGTTTTGATTTTAATTTAGTTTTGTAATTTCTTGAATTTTTTGTTGATCTAATAAAATGTTTGATGTTATTGAAATTAGGGTTATATTAGATGATTGTATATTTTGATTTGATGATTGTTTCTGTTAAAATGTAAATAGCAGTAGGTTTCTGTAAAAATATAGTTAGAATCAGAATTTCTTTTTTTTTTTTTAGGGAAAAGATGTAACTTTTTTATACAAAACCAACTTTTTTTTCCACTAATAACATCGATTATTATTAAAAAAAATCAACTTCTTTAATGGTTATTATTACTTGAGAAAACACATCGATTATTTTTAAAAATTAACGACTTTAGTGATTGAGAAAAGATATCAGTTTATGATAAAAAAATTATTATTTTTAAAGAAGAAAAAGACATCAGTTATTAATAAAGAATAGACTCATAATTTTTTTTCCAAATAAAAAGATATTTATTGTATATTAAAAATTGACATTGTTTCCTTTGTACACTCAGTAAAAAAAATCAACGTCGATTATTTTAACCTACCATATCATTTAGATAGATGCCGGTCTCCAAATCACGATGGATGTGTGAAATAATTGGCATATAAATGTATTTCTGTAATAGTATTTTTGTTCTAATTTACCATGTCACTAAGATACACTTAACTTTTCATTTTTATTAGTAGAGATTAGGTCACTCTGATCATAAAAATGTACAAATTTTTTATTTAAGATTAAGTCACATCATAATCGTTTTATTATTAAAATTGTTTCATCATAGCAGGGAACAAATCTTTATTAATAAAAAATCAAAAGTAAAATATATTTTGTAATAAAAACAACGTTCAAACAAAAATATTTAAATCCTTATTTTTTATCTTTATCAATATTTTTTCATTAAGTTAATACATATTTAATTGACTTTAGTTAAAATTATTAACCATATTTACCAACTTTCTTAATTGTTTAAATACTTTTTAATATAATTTTTAATATAATTATTTAATATCAACATTCAAGGAATTAGAAGGAAGGAAGAAAAATGAGAGATAAGAGAGAGACAAATACTAGGATAGGAGGAGAAGGATTAAGAGAGAATAATAAAGGGGTACAAAGGAGAGAGGGGAGAGAAATAAAAAGATAGGAGAGACGGAGGAAGGAAAAGAAAGAGAGAAATAGAGAGGTAAAAAGCAAAAAAGGGGTAGAGAGAAAAAGATATGAGTAAAAGAAGGGGGTAGAGAGAGAAGAAAAGAAAGTAAAATGGTAATAACGAGGTACGGTGATTTAGAAAAATGATTTTTTTAATCAAAATAAAAGTTAATTTTTTTTAAATATATTATTATTTTTTATTGATAAACCTTTTTATTAATTCAAAATATGGAAAAGTTAGGAAATCAATTTTTAGAAAGCATTTTCTTCTCAAACAAGTGGGTTCTAATTAAGAATTTGTTTCTTTTGACCAAAAATATTTTTCATAAGAATAATCTTATCTATTTATATTTATAGTTATAGAAAATTAAAATAATAGATAATATTTTATTTATTCAATTTTATATGTGAGAAATGTAATAGAAAATAATATTTATTATTTTAAAAAAATTATTTTTTCTGACTAATGTTATATATTATTTTATTAATGATAAGATATATATAAATAATATAAATCACTTTTACTTTAATAAGAGTAAATAAGATTTTTTTTATTAAAAATATTTTCAATAAAATAAATAGAGCCCGAGAGGAAGCAGCCGGCCACACCGCGAGGAGTGAAGCGATTATTTGAAGCATATTTGCAAAAATAGGGAGGGGCGGCCAAAAGTGGAATCATGCAGCCAAATATTCCATGTACTACGTTGACAATATGAACATGGTGGAAACATTGCTTTCAGTCCATCATTATTTCTTTTGCTCATACGGAAGGTGCACTATCTTCTTCTTACAAAGCTACTACGAGTAAAGTTAATGATGAAAAGATTGAATAGTTTGTAAGTTCAAACTTTTTCTCAAATCGCAAAATTACGTTCAAAATATCGATAAAGTTCAATTTTTTTTTCTTTAACTTTTCTCTGTCAAATTTAAAAGATAGACTTCTAACACACCACACAATTTAAGCTTCTTTTAATATCACTATAAAAAATTCGATTTTTAATAATAAAAATTCAGTGATAAATGTTATTTTTTTCACTAAAAACAATGTTTTAGTGATAATATTTTATTGTTATCATTAAATTATCAATATTAGTGAAAATATTAATTTATAATCATAAAAATAATAATTTTTAGTTATAAGTTTTATTTCTCGTCATTAAAATTGTCATTAAAAATTAATATTTTATTCATAAAAAATTTTAAATTATAGGGAAAATAATATATTTTTAGTGACAACATTTACTATCAATAAAGAAGTTTTAAATGACAAGTTAACTATGTTGATAATGATAAAAGTTTTAGTGACGATATTATTTGTCATAAATAATGATATCATAAATTTGTTGACACTAAGAAAGCTTTAGTAACAACATTGATTTTTACAAATAGTATGTTTTTAGTGATTATATGAATATGTGGTTGCTGAAATAAATTTTAATGATAATATTGGTTGTCACAAATATTATATTTTTAATGATAATGGAAATATGTTGTCATTTAAAAAAGTTTTAGTAATGATATGGTTGTCACAAATACTACTTATATTCATACAAAATTTTCAAAACAATCTTTTAAAATTTTTAAATATAATTTTAATATAATATTTATAAATACATATAAATAATTATTTTATAATATTAGTATGATACATAATTTCATTTTATTGGAAATTTTAAATATTTTATTATAAATACCAATGACATTTATTATATAAGAATGATTTAATTATATATTAAATAAAATATAAATATTTAATACAAATTATTTAAAAAATTCAAATCCTAATATTTATTTGGAAGCCAAAAAATATATATACACTTAAAAATTTAAGAAATCAAAATAAAAAATAATAGTTTACATAGAGTGAATGGTAATCCTATAATAGGGGAGAAGTGTGTATCAATGGTTAAAGCATTTTCTTGTGTTCAATTCCTAGGATGTGCAAGTTTAGTAGATTTTAGAATAGTGAAAAGTTGTTCATTCTATTGTGACAATATTTTTTTTTTGTCACTACAAATTAATCTTACAGTGATAATTATTTTTTTTATTAAATATTAATTTTACATTGACAAAAAAATTCATAATTAACTTAATTTTTAATAACAATATGATTTAATCATAATAAAAGATGTTGGTTTACTATAATAACAAACCTTGTTATAAAATTGAAAATTTTAATGATAAGTATTATTTATCGTCACAAAAAATTTTAATAATAGAATTTTTTAATACAAAAATATTGTCGTCATTACAAATCTTTTGTGAGGAAGTATCAAAAGTTGTCACTGATAATAATTTTTGTTGAAGTGTATATTGAATCTACAAACAAGGGTTTTGGTCTTTTTTATTTACAGAAAGAATATGGGAGGGAACAAAAGTTCTCTTCATGTTACATATTAAGGAAAAGAAAGTCCGACAAAAAATATTGGCACCATAGGAGATCCCGATACCTCAAACGCATGATTGCTTAATTTGTTGTACGCTCTTCAGGTTTAAAGCAAAAGAGAGGCAATTCCATTGGTACACACCATAGTTTGAAAGAAAAAAGGACCAAATGATTAAAGATGTAAAAAGGGATTTAAACTCCTGCATCCAATTGGATAGGGTAATTATGGATTCTACCAACTGTAGGTAAATTGATTTTAAGATTTTATAATCTTTAAAATAATTTTCTTCAAATCTCTTATAAAATTTAGTAAAAATAGTAAATTTTTTGAAAATAAGAAATGTTTATCCACAAATCGCATAGAAACTCCAACCAATACAATATCAACAATCCAACAAAAAAATAAACAATAATGAATCTAAACAAAATATAATGTAGAAAGTAAAAGAATAAGGATAGAGAGATTCAAATACCAATTGATAGTGATTTCTCTTGCTCTCAAAAAATATAAAGATCTTGTCCTTTTTTACATTTATAAAATACTCTTTTTAAAGTGATATTGGATTCTTGTTTCACAAGGTATATTAAAAAGATTCTATTAGATGATTAAGATAATATTAGAGTTACTGATATAATTAGGAGTCCAATTAATAGATTATTTAATTTAACTCAGTTGCTATTTAAGATTAGAAAATGTAGTAAATTTAGAGATATTAGAATTGCAGTAAGAATAGTACTATAGTGCAGTAGAATATCAGAATGTAAAGTGCAAAAAGAATAAATAAGAACACCAGAATTTTAAAGTAGTTCAACTTAAACTAAAATCGTAGTTTAAGTCTACATCTACTAGATCAATTCTTAACCGGATGATCACTTTCATTACTCAAAAACATAGGAATTAACTGGTCTCCTAAACACCATTTCTTACAAAGACTTTGACTAGGCTCTTATTAACCTATGTACCATTAACATTACACCTTTAACTTAATTGTAATCAATGTTACAACTAAAGAAGATGCAAGGGAAGATCAACCTCTTCCTTGTATCTCCAATTCCTATCAATCTAGAAATTGTGAAATTAAACCAAGAAATAAGAGTCTGATATACCAACAATTGAGATAAAAATCTTAATTAACCAATTGTGTTCTTCACATATTTGATCCAAGAATCAAATGTGATTTGGAGAGGTAGAATTTAGATCAGATGAAGCTCAAAAATTCTCTCTACTTTCATGCTTTGAAAATGTGAGAAACTAAAAAACTATGTTATGTTGAAATAAGGTGAAGGCTATTTATAACTGCTATAACCAGCTTTTGAAAAATAACTAACTTTTTGAATTTGAATCGATTTGGAGTGGTTATCAATTAATGAATCAATTTGTGAATCGATTCGCTTATGAAGAATGAAGATCATCAAGAATTCTTTACTGAATCAATATATAAATTGATTTAGCCTTTGGTGTAAAAAGGTTCCGAATCGATTACCTAATCGATTTAGAATATTTTCTAATGTTTCGGTAAAGTCATTTTTAAAAACTTTTCTTCATGAATCGATTTGTAAATTGATTTGAGTACATCTCATAAGATTTTTTGTATGAATTGATTTGTAAATTGATTCACACAGTAAAAAATGAATTTTTTTTTATAAAAATTCAACTTGTGAGAATGCATTAAAAACATAATTAGAAAATATTTATTTTAAACTCATTTCATTTGATTTATTTCTACCTCAATTTAGCTATTTTGAGAAATTTATTTGGATCAAAACTAATTAAAATACACTTACCAAAGATCCTAACAAAATCAATAAAAACTAAGACTTGTTGGATCTCTTGATATCTTAGATGTCACTTGATCAATTTGCATCTACAAAATCAACAAACACTCAAAGCACATAGTTATATCGTGACATCAATTAAAATTATTTTTTAATATCAAAATTGAAGAAGACATGATAGCAAGACTAACAGTTTCCTATTAAAAAATTGATTCCAAGGTGTATATCCACTTCCAAACTCTACAACAATTGCTCAACTGTAATTGCAATCCCTTTGAGATCCTCATTCCAAAAAAAAAAGAAAAAGCTCAATCACTCTTCTACCCCTAGGTTGGGCTACCCTAGAAAATCCAACAATATTTGATTTTGATTACATGAGAAATTCAACAAGAACTTAACAATTCAAGATACAAAGATGAAGCACAATGGGATTAGATTCACTTAGATTTAGCTCAAATATAAGAGAGAATATAAAGAATTGAAGAACTAATGTATTTGAAAGTGTTTGTTTGCCTTTAAAGAGTTAGGGTTTTGCAATGAAAAAATGTGTGAAATGAGTATTTATATCAAATGAAAACACATAGTGAAAAACTAGTTGTTATGTATAAAATTGAATGTGTGATCATGGTTGCGAGCATAATTACAAGTTCAAAATTTGAAATTCAAGTATGATTGCAATCCTACTTGCCTAAAGTTGCAAACCTTCAATAAGTCTAATAATGCATGCGATCAAAATTGCAATTAGATTTGCAAAACAATTAGAAGAGTCAATTTGAATCACACAAAAGTTACTTCAAATTTCAATTCAAATCATAAGGCTTAGAAACTTACCTTATTTTCATGAACATGATCGTGAAAACTATTAAAAAATTATCAATTTAAATCATGAGGCCCTGAGATTAGAAATTAAAATTTTGTAAGACATTTCAAACCATTTTAATCATTTTGAACATTGTAAAAACAATCTAAAAACTTAATTTCAAGCTAAATAAATATGATAAATCATTTAGTATGTTGTTGGAATGTTTTTGATATTACTTTTCAAAAGTTTTTGTTTAAAGCAAGAGGCAACTCTTCCAAAAACAATATTCAAATTTGAATTAATTTTAATAATTCTAAACTTTTATATAATATGCAAAGCAAGGCCTAATCTACATCTTTAACTTAAAGTTCAAGGACATTCACAAATAAATTGCTAAAAATAAATCAATTCAACTCAATTAAAATCGTTTGTTATTATTAAAATATAAATTTGTTTAATTTAGAAAAATAGAGACTAAAGATTACAATTAATATACTAATTTCTTGTAGATCATACTAGTAATTTTTGAACTCGTGTTTGAAACGAACTTTGATGAGCAAGCTCACTTACTCATTTTATAATAAAATTGAATTTAGGTTCGTTAATAAATTTGTACGGATTAAGGTTCACATAAAATTTTTTACAAACCAAACTTGTAACTTTAAAACTTGTATTTGAAACAAACTTTTGCGGACAAATAGGTATCATTTGGTTCAATCCAATTCAATCGTTTTACATCTCTACTAGTACTTGGTATTCTACATATTGAACAGTGTCCACTGAAAAAAAAAAAAAAAAAAAGCAGAGACACGCAATCCTTTAAACCGTGTCCTCATGTTGATGACTAAAGAACTTTAGTTCTCTATCATATTCAACCCTATCATTAAGAAACAACAATTAGAACCATGATAGGATCCAAGTCTCAGGTCCACAAGATAACGTGGAATAGACTGTTGCTTGATAAGAGCATCATGAAACATGCACTGAGAATTAATGATATGTGAAATCTAACAAAATATGGATGCAAAGCATAAAAGTTAGTTAAATAAATGGACAACACAGCCATGTTTGGTACTTTGAGGGAAAAGGACTACTCATCTTTCCTTATTCCTCACTGCT
Organism: Saraca asoca; assembly: GCA_026873985.1. Taxonomy (NCBI): domain Eukaryota; kingdom Viridiplantae; phylum Streptophyta; class Magnoliopsida; order Fabales; family Fabaceae; genus Saraca; species Saraca asoca. Next base: position 3,214 of record JANHAO010000738.1, on the reverse strand, counting down.
CATCACAGAGATGGGTGAGGATGTTTGCATTTTCATTCTTTTGTCCTCTCCTAGTTTCTCTGATCTAAACTCAAATGCTTCTTCAAGAGATTGTCAAATCTTTATAAGCAAAGCAATGAATGGAGTCAAAAAAAGGTCTATTCTCTGTTATTTTCTCTTTCTATCTCAAGCTTAAATGTATAGCACTCTAAAAATGATTACTATGTAAAATATTATTTAACATATAATTTTTTTACGATGTATTTAATTTTATCATAACACTGAAATTTGAGTTATTTTCTGTATTTTGACAAACCATATATGTTAACATCATAATTAAGGGAATATTAAAATTAAAAAAATATTTTTCTGAATTATCAAGAAACATATTAAATAATAATACTAAGTCAGTAGTGCAACAAAACTAAAAATATTTTCATATAAATGGGATGATTTTAGTAAAGATCCCTTGAACATGATGTAAGTATTCATTTACATATATATATATATATTAGGATGATTAATTTATATTAAAAAAATAAACCAAGTTTCACTCGTAAAAGTTGTAAATTCCACGCGAGATGCTCATCCAAAAAACTATATACTGACATGCACATATATATAATAAAAGAAAACCACTTTAACATATTCGTGATCCTTATTGCAACCCAAACATTATTCCCTTTTACAAAGCCAAATTACTTGAGGATAGAAGTCTTATGTTGCAAACTGGGCACAATGTGATTGGTGTGAGGTAGGGCTAATATTCGTCAATATCTTCATTAGGACAAACCCATGTTGTACTATAAATACGATAAGTGCTTCTTACCAAAAGGAAAAGAATTAAAGAAGGGACAAGTGCCTAGCGGCTCCAACCCACTAACAAAATGTGATCAAGAATGAAAGCATATAATCCCTCTATAAGAAAAGTGCAAAGCTTTCAAATCACAACATATGCTACCTAGCATAAATGATAATACACTTATTTTTCTATTAAAACTTATTTGCTTAGAGTTAGTAAAGTTTAAATTTGTGAGATCAATTAATACAGGGACTTAACATGTAATTTATGTTTATCAATAAATATATAGAAGATAATAGTTTGTGAAAAATAATAGTAATAATTACATCAATAATAAGAATTATCTTTTTTAACACGTCGATGATATTAAGAAATAAGGTTATGCTTCCATATCTATTTAAAAATTATGCTAGTTTTTATGAAAATTTAACTTAAAAATTATAAAAATGATAACTTTTTATATAAAATCTAATAATTTTTTCACAAAAGTTACAAGTATATGCATAAATTTTGCATACAATAAGTTACAATTCTATCATTTGAAATTGTATATAATTTTTTTTTCATTTGTATATAAAAATCAACTTTTAATGAAAAAAGGTTGCAAAAAAGAAATGTTTATAACTTTAGTGATGAAGTAGCACCTGATAATTTCTGAGAGTTTTTTTCCTTCGGAGTCTATAGTCTTTGTTAGGATGTAAATCTAGAAATGCAAGGTGTTTCAATTGTCGAACTTATCCTAATATAAAAAATTAATTTTTATGCGAATTATATTTTAAAATTATGAAATGGTTCACTGGTTTGTATTGAAGTATAAAACTAGTTGGAGAATATCTAATATTGTTATTTTTTTTTTAAAAAAAAAAGGTCAAGAAAAACGGCTACTTTGTAACTTTCTTTTTTTGTTGAACCGATAATATATAATGACAACACATATTGGTGAGAACCTCAATTTCATTTTGACTATTTTCCTGAACATTTGGCTGAATTTGACCTTGTTGAGTACGATCAATAAAATTAGAACAATAATTATATTAAGAAAAGCATATATATATATATATATATAGTGAATTTGTTATACTAAAAAGGCTTTTGAAAGCGAAGTCCTACTTTTATTATTATATCTTTAATAACTTTTTAATTGCGACAGTTTTTATATTGAGATATATATCTGAAAGAACCTTTGCTTTTCAACAGCGAAATATAATATTTGACAACATTTCTGGAAAGATACTCTTATTACAAAAGTGACTGTTAGAACGTTAGTTCTTTGAAAACGATTTTTAGTGGAAAAAAAAAATTCCCATCCCTAGTCCTGGCCGGCCCTAGCTCATTAATTAAGTAGAATATCAATATTCATTTTGGTAGTTGACTAGTTTAGTTTATGTTAATTTTAAATTTAAATAAAATTAAAAGTAGGATGAGTAACTCTACTTTAAGGATGACAATTTGACTCATATTCACTAAGTGCTCGTAGATTTTACCCATTTGAATATGGGAATAGATCCTAAAAAATGAATATAATTACCAATAAGAGGATTTTGGTGGGGAATTTATCCGGTATGGGGACTACATTCTCCATTCGTCCCATATAATAATAATAATAATTAAAACTATGTATATAATCATTTGATTTAAATATAATTTTTTTAAGATAAATTTCAAGTAAAACTTTATATTCTCCTTTATTATTTTAGTATTATTAATATTTTTAGATAATTATTATTTTATTGTTATACATGAACTTTAATTTTTATTAAAAATTAATAATAAGATATATGTAAATACGCATCATTTAAGTAAAATGGGGGAAGTGGGGATAGCTACAAGGATTAAAGGATTTAATAGGGATGGGAATGAGTATTCAAAAGTCTACCAATGCGGGTATAGATACAAGGATGGGTAGACTATTTCTGAGTAGGGACAAGCCCTTAGCCATATCCTCTCCATTGTCATTTCTACTCTACTTCAAGATCAAGGCATATCACCAGTCCCTTTAAGGATTTATAATGGTACTTACAAATTATCTAATTTGTTGATATTATTGCTAGTAGCAAGATTCAAACATAAAAGATAGACTAATTGAGCCAATTCAAGTGGTTGCATGATAACTAATTTGTACAATGCGACGCTAACAAATACATAACCTGATTAGCATCATGAAGTTATAATTTTATCAAATTATGATGAATATTATAAACTCCAATCATTGAGTGCGATTGCCAGAAGTCACTTATAATAAGGCTTGAGCGGTGAAAATCACCAAAATCCCTCAAATGCTAAAGTCAGAAACAATTCAATGAGAATGTAAAGTATTCAATAATAAGAAATTAAGCTCATACCTTTCTATCACTACAAGAAACGAGGCGAGTTAGCGGCCGTTGATTAGAGGCGGTTAGGCTACCCGCCGGTAAATAACACACATAGAGGCGG
>JANHAO010000737.1:0-38240 GCA_026873985.1 Saraca asoca | reverse complement strand
ACAAGATTCATTAATATAAAGGAAAGCATAATGTTCAAAACAAATAAAGAAATAAAGAAGAAGAAAAGATGAATAGAAAGAAGAATTATAATGAAAGAAAGACTAGAATCCTTGAAAGAACATAAAAGAATATGAAAGAATCCTAAATTAAACTTAAAAAACTCCTAGGAAAGCAAGAAAACTCGATCTCTAATAATCCTAATTAAGAGAAACTAATGTATCCTAATTGTGTCTTTAGGTTGCCTGTAGGATGTTCTTATATAGCAATTTTCAGACTTGGAACATGGTTGTGTTCTAGGACATAGGCAGCCTGTGTTTTAAGCTGGAAGGCTTCTAGAAGGCTGCTGACTTTGCACCAAACATAGTTGTGCTTCAGGACACAGTCAGGTCATGTTTAGTGCTGGCTTCATGGTTTCTTTTTACTTCTTTGTGCAATTGACTTCAATTCTTCATATCTTCTTCCTAAGCTTCTTCTTGATCTAAATATGCTTCAAAACTCAGCCTTCATTCTCCTTTTAAAGCCTCTTTTGCTAACCTAAAAAGACAAATGCAGACTATAATAGTACTAAGAACAAACTAACTAAACTAAGACAAAAGTACAGCAAAAACCACAAATTAACAACTAATCAAGAGGTGATAATTAACATAATTATAAGCATTTTACTCATTTATCAATGTTACTTGGAAAAAGTTTTGATAATGCAAACTTGGTCTATAAAATCCTAAGATCTCTCACTGAAGAATGGTAGCCAAAGGTCACAGCCGTAAAGGAATCACTAAAGATGGGGATACCATCAATCCAGGAGCTTTATGGAAACTTAGAAGAGCATGAATTAGAGCTCAAGAAAATTGGTAATGCCAAAAGGAAAAGAAATATGGCACTCAAGGTTGTAAAATCTTTAGAAATAGATGATAAGACGTTTAATACTGATGAAGAAGTTGATGAGAAGGACCAAATGGCACTCCTAAGCAAAAAGTTGCAGAAATTTTCAAAAGAAAAGAGGAAACTGATTCCACAAAAAAGGAATCAATGTAGAAATGAGCAAGAGAGTTCCTCATACACTTCTACCTACTTTGAATGTAAAGAAACAACTTGAGAATGAGAGAAAGAAAAGAAAACTAAATTTCAAGAAAGGCAATCTAGCATTTTTGGATGATGAATAAGTTGAATCTGTAGATAAAGAAGAAGAAATTGAAGAAGAGACACTTCTCTACCTCCTGGCCAAAATTAATGATGAAGATGAGGTATTTAGAAACCATCCTTCTTCTACTCTAAAGATGAGCTTGATTCAATTAATAACTATTCTAGTGATTATGAATTTTCTGTTGATGATCATCAAACTGATGATTTGTATGAAAAGTTATATGATGTTTTGAAAAAGGTTAAGAAGATTTAAAACAATCCAGAGTAGAAAAAGAAGCTTTGCTTGAAAAAATTTAGCAAGTTAATAAAGGGAAAAATGATCTGTATGATTTGGCAAAAAATGTTTTGAGTGAAAATGAGGTTTGTGATCAATGTGAAATTTACAAATCTAAGATAGACATATTAACAAAGGCAATACATGGTTTTACAAATAGCAAAATGAGACTAAATGATATGCTACAAAATCAAACTGGTTTTCAAAATAAATTAGGTCTAGGATTTAGACAGCAAACTAAGAGGAAATCAAAGAATAACTCTAGAATTGCCAAGTCTAGTAAAAAATTTAGGCATATTACATGCTTTTACTGTAACCAAAAGGTACATCATATTAAGCATTGTCCTTATAGAAATGGTACATATGAACTAAAACCTAATAAGAAACTTGTTTGGATACCAAAATCACTTACCTTTGTCAGAAATTTTGTTATGTCTGCTAACACTTTTGAACCCAAGACTATCCAGGTACCACAAATGCAAGTGTAATTCTTGATTTGTAGGTATGTGGGAGACACAAGAGTAATCTATGGTTCCTAGATAGTGATATTCATGACATATGATAGAAAATAAGGATAAGTTCATTTCTCTCACACACATAATAGGAGGTAAAGTTACTTTTGGTGATGATGGTAAAGGTAAAGTTAAAGGTATTGGTAAGGTTGGCAAACTACCTAATTGTTTTATACATGATGTTTTATTTGTAGATTGCCTCAAACATAACCTGCTTAGTATTAGTCAGTTTTGTGACAAGGGAAACCAAGTAATCTTTAATTCTAATAAATGCTTAGTTATAAACAACATTGACAAACAGGCTAAGCTAGTAGGTAGTATTATTAGTAATATCTACATGATAGATCTAGACTCAAAATCACACTTGGATTCCACTTGTTTGATTAGCATAAATGATGACTCATGGATTTGGCATAACTTGGACACACCAGTATGGATATCATTGGAAAAATATCTAAAAAAGACCTAAGGCTAGGATTGCCCAAGTTGAATTACACCAAGGATAGGATATATGATGTATGCCAGAAAGGGAAGCAAGTAAAGTTCTCATTTAAATCTAAAAATATTGTTTCAACTATAAAACCTCTTGATTTTCTTCACATGGGCTTGATTGGTCCATCTAGAATCAAAAGTTATGGAGGTAACCTCTATATTCTTGTGATTATAGATGATAATTCAAGGTTTACATGGACCCTATTTTTATCACACAAAAGTGATACATTTGAAGCTTTTAAAAGGCTTGCAAATGTAATTTAAATCCAAAAAAGGCATTTTATTTTAAATATTAGAGGTGATCATGGAGGAGAGTTTGAAAACAAGGACTTTACTGGTTTTTGTGAGGCAATGGTATAAACTATAGCTTCTCAGCACCTAGAACCCCTCAACAGAATGGTGTTTTTGAGAGGAAAAATAGATGCTTGGAAGAGATGGCTAGAACCATATTAATAGAAAGACCACTTCCAAAAACCTTTTGGGCTGATGCAGTAAACACTACTTGCTATGTATTGAATAGAGTTCTAATTAAACCTATTTTAAACAAAACCCCTTATGAACTCTATCATGGAAGGAAGCCTAACATATCAAATCTTCATGTATTTGGTTGTAAGTGCTTTGTTTACAACAATGGCAAAGATAACTTAGACAAATTTGATGCTAAATTTGATGAAGGAATTTTTATTGGATATTCTTCATCTAGCAAAGCCTTTTGTATCTTGAACAAAAGGACTTTGAAGATTGAAGAATTTATGTATATTGTTTTTGATGACTCTCCCTTAAGTGTTGATAGATCCATAGAGGAAGAGAATAAGCAGGAAAATTCACTATTCTTTGACTCAAACATAAACTAGCCAGGAGATCAATAAGAGAAAACAAATGTAGAACAGAAAAAGGATGACATTGCTGGATTGGATAGAACCCTACAATCCAAAATAATAGAAGTTCATGCACAGCCATCCAAGGGATTAAATCATCGGAGAAACATCACAATGGGTAACACATAGCAATTTAAAGAACTTTTGAAATCACTCAACATTTGTGTCTCAGTTTGAACCTAAGAATATTAATGAAGCCTTAATAGATGAAAATTGGATTTTGGCAATGCATGAAGAGTTGAATCAGTTTAAAAGAAATCAAGGTTGGACTCTTGTACCAAAAACTGATGATCATTCTATTATAGGACCATATTGGGTTTTCAGGAACAAACTAGATGATGATCATTAGAAATAAAGCCTATTTAGTTGCAAATGGTTATAATCAAGAGGAAGGAATAGATTACGATGAAACCTTTGCTCTAGTAGCTAGATTAGAAGTCATAAGGATGTTATTGGCATGCTTGAGTTGAAGAAATTTTAAACTTTATTAAATAGATGTGAAAAGTGCTTTTTGTAAATGGTTACATACTGGAAGAGGTGTATATTCAACAACATCTTGGTTTTGAGGATCACCTCCATATAGATTATGTTGATAAGCTTCAAAGAGCCTTATATGGTTTAAAATAGGCTCTTAGAGCTTGGAATGACAGATTGAGTAAGTTTTTTTTATTCAAAAAGGCTTTAGAAGAGGAAAAGTTGATACAACACTTTTCATAAAAGATAGGGGAAAAGATATTTTACTTGTGCAAGTGTATGTTGATGATATAATCTTTGGTTCTACTAATAATTCCTTGTGTGGAGAATTTTCAAAGATAATGCAAAACGAATTCAAAATGTCCATGCTAGGAGAGTTAACTTTTTTTCTTGGACTACAAATTAAACAAAGTTTAAATGGAACATTCCTAAGTTAAACAAAGTACATAGTGGAATTGCTGAAGAGATTCAAGTTTGATAGCTGTAAGCCTATTGGAATTCCTACAAGTCTAGCTCTTATGCTAGATTTTGATGTAAAAGGTAAACCTATTGACCCTACTCTATTTAGAGGTATGATAGGAAGCCTGCTCTATTTGACTGTAAGTAGACCTGATATCATGCTTAGTGTCTGTCTCAGTGCTAGATATCAAACACAGCCAAAAAGAATCACATTTTTCAATTGTGAAAAGGATTTTTTGATATCTCTTAAGGACATAGCATCTAAGCTTTTGGTATCCAAAATCAAATTCTTATAGTCTCATAGGTTATTCAAATGCAGACTATGTAGGCAGTAGAATTGATAGAAAGAGCACTAGTGGAGCATGCTAATTTATTGGTCACTCTTTAGTCTTTTGGTCTTGCAAAAAGCAAAATAATGTTGCACTATCAACTGCTAAAGCAGAATACATAGTAATTGGGAGTTGTTATGCTTGAATCATTTGGATGAAGCAACAATTATTAGATTATGGATTGAATTTTGACAAAATTCCTATTTTATGTGACAACACCAATGCTATAAATCTCACTAAAAATCCTATCATGCATTCAAAAACAAAACATATTCAAACAAGAATCACTTTATTAGAGATCATGCTCAAAGAGGTGACATCTCTATTAAGTTTGTACAAACTGAATTTCAATTAGTTGATATTTTCACAAAACCATTGGATGAAAAATAGTTTATGTTCATTTGAAGAGAATTATGGAGGTTAGACCCTTGGAAAGTGATTTGGAATGACCAACCTGCTAATTTTTGCTATTGTTAAGTTTTGTATTTGATTTGTATCTTGCAAATTCTAACTTAGGCATTCAAGTTTTCTAAGTTTGTTTTATAGGCACACATTATGAAATTTTAGGTAAAAATGATATTAAAATATGTAATGTCAATTAATATAACATATGTTAAGAATTTTGGAACAAAACTGTATGAAAACTTATTTTCAAGACTCTCTAAATCGAATCCTAAATTGATTCAAATTTTTTTAGATTTTCTAAGAGTTTTTGAATCGATTGTTGAATCAATCCACAACTCTAAACTTTTGCACTATGAATTGATTCATGAACCAACTTAAACAATTTTTCAATCCTTTAGGAAGAAAGCAAAGAATTTCAAAATTTTATTACACTGAGTAAATCGATTTCAGAATTGATTCAGTCCTATCCAAATTGATTCATCAATCAATTCAACCTTGTTGAAATCGATTCATGAACCGATTCATTAAGATTTTCTAACTTTCAATCATTGTTCCAAAATTTCTAAACTTGTAATACAAACTCTCTTAATCAATTCCAGAATCGATTCAACAACTGATATTTGTAAAAATAAAATGATTCATGCAATTAGTTTAAAATTGAGAAGAATAATTATTTCAAGTAGAGATTATTGAATTGATGGAAATTAATATCATAATTAAACTGTAACTATCTTTTAATCACTTTATCCCTATTGTATGATGTGTTTTTAAACTTTGTTACTTCATTAAGGCACTATTGCTTTTTTATGTGCCAAAAGAGGGAGAAGTATGGGATTTTAGATAATTAAAAATTGGAGAAGGATATATTTTAGATAAATTTTAAATACTTGAAGAAATAAAGAATTTAAATAAAAAGGGGGAGAAGGATAAAATAGTAATCCCTCATTTAAAATTTTTATTATATGCATATTTTGTTGTTTATCTAAAATTGTTTATCACCATCAAAAGGGGGAGATTGTTAGCCTAGCTATCATTTCTTCTTCAGTTTTGATGTTGAATAATAATTTTATTTGATGTCATGATCTAACCATATACTTTGAGTATTTGTTCTTTTTGCAGACTTGAAGTTGATCAAGTGACATTGAAGATATCAAGAGATCCAACCTAATTTAGGGATTATTGATGTTTATAGGATCTTTTGTAAGTGTAATCCAATTAGTTTTTGATCCAAATAATTTTCTAAAATAGCTAATATGATATTGAAGTAAATCAAATGTTTTCTAACCATATTTTCAATGCATTCTCATAAGTTAAATTTTTATAAAAAAAATTACTTTTTCACTTTGTGAATCGATTCATATAGGGAATCTTGTGAAATGTATTCAAATCAATTCTCAAATCAATTCATGAAGAAATTTGAAAATGTATTTACCGAAACATTTGAAATCACTCTTAATTGATTATGCAATTAATTCACATATCTTTTTATAGAGGGTTAATTGATTCATGTATTGATTTGGTCATAAATTTCTTCATGATTTTCACAAGTTGAATTAATTCACAAATCGATTAGTCAGTTATTAGTTAGTTATAATTGCTACAAATCGATTCAAGAACTAAAAGTCAATTATTTTCAAATGTCAATTACAATAGCTATAAATACTCTCTCACTCTCATTTTTAATACAAAACTCATATCATTCTCTATCATTTTGAGTGTGAAAATGAAAGAGTTTCTTGTGCTTCATTTGATATAGCTTAACCTCTAAAATCAACAATTAATTAAATGCGTGGATTAGATTCTCTAAGGATTACATAATTATTTGTTTGAGATTCTAATCTAAAACTCTCATATTGTTTTTCTTTAACCATATTCTTGTTTGCTTTTTAGTTTTTGAGGTTGATTAGGAATTGGAGATACAAAGAAAAGGTTGATCTTCCTTTGCATCTTCTATTAGATGTAAGGTTGATTACAATTAAGCTGTAGGTGTATTATTAGTGTATCTAGGCTAGGCAAGAGCTTGGTGAAATCTTATTGTAAACTAGTTTTTAGGAGCCCGATTTAAATCCTATGAATTGTAATAAAAGAGATCATCCAGTTGAAGATTTATCTAGTAGATGTAGACTTCATCTCTGGTTTCAAGTGAAATTAAACCACTTCAAAATCCTGGTGTTTCTTGATTTAACTTTCCTATATCTTTCAATTTTGCACTGTTAACATTCTGCTACATATCTAACAATCTAAATTCTGATACAATTTTGATTACTGAAATTCTATTAGTTAATAAACTAAAATAAACTGAATTGTTCAATTTGATTAAGTAATAATTGATAAATCAATATCAGTCACTTCAATATTATTCCTTATCTTCTAATAGAATCCTTTGGAAAAATCTTTTTTTTAAAAAAACCTTGTGCAACAAGAATCCAATCTCTTAGACTTAAAGAGTATAATATTTACAAACATAAAATGGGCAAGATCCATATTTTAGAACACTCACTAATTTGGTGAAGGAACGTATCTAAGTTTTCATTTGTGATTATTCTTCTTTGAGGTTTTTAAGTAGGTTTGCTAGACTTAGATTGTTTGTCTCTATGCCTATCTTTTGGCTTGAATGATTTTTGACAATTAAAGCTAAATTGCTCATAAAAAGAACTTAATTCTCCCATAGTTTGAATTTTCTTTTTGGCTAATTGCCTTTGGATTTTGTCATGGTAGATTTTAAGAGCTACTTTCTATACATAACATAAAATATCCATAAGTAAACTGCTCATAAGGAATTGTACCATTGTATTGATTCCTAATTTTCTCCCTGACCTTATCACCTAAGGATCTAGGAAGACTATCAAGGAATTTTTCTTTCCAAAATAGTTGATTACTATCAAATCTCAAGTAAATCCTACTAAAGAAGGTGTTTTTATACCATCTAAAATCAAATAAAATCCTTCATTTGAGATTTGAAAGTAATTCTATAAATTTGTCTTTCCATAAGCTTGGGTCTCTTATGAAATGTTCAGTGATCGTATAGATTAAGGTATTTACAAAGTTAGAAATAGATTGTCCTTCAGGATCTACTATCACTAATCCTTAGGAATTTATCCTGATTGATTCCAAGATTTGGGCTCTTTCACAATCAATGAGATGTTTACCCCATCATCCTTTGAATTAACCAGTAAACCTAACTACTAGGATATGAACAACCATTGAGTTATCACATCCATGGGTAGTTTGGTAGGTAGTACTAACCATGGTCTTATGTTAGAGGGTATTGAGTATTTAGTGCTCAGACTTACCATCTATGTTTCATTCATAAATGTGATTTCCATTATATGAATTTTGGATAATTTGGGGGGTTTTTCTTCTATCATTTAGTTTGGAAAGCTAGCTTTAGGGTAATAAAGCTTTTAAGGAGTTTTCCAATTGGCTTATTTTTTGATCATTTTTATTTTTGGATTTTCTTCTTCAAAGATATTTTAGAGGCCTTATCTAAAGCATGGATTCTTTTTTCACTAAAGATTGAACCTTTTTGATGGAGGAGTCTTAGTAATGGTCATTTGGATAATTAATTTTCTATCTATTTGTTTGATCTTCTAATTATTTTGTTGATCTCTATTTTGTTTATTAGAAACCTTTGAGAAAAAAATTAATCCTTTTTTTTTTCTCTGGGAATATAGTAAAGATTGAATAAAGGTTTCTCTATTTGTCTACTTGATAAACTTTCTCCTATATGCATAAGAACATCAATTGGAAGTTATTTTCCTAGAGTTTGGAGAAACTTAGCAGTGTAGTTATTTTGTTGCATCAAGGATTGTATATCCTTAGATGTAATGATTTTAGTAGTATCTTTCACCTTGAGAGATGATGCTAAGATTGGTTTTTTAGGATTGGTAGTTTCTATTTGGAAGGTTTTCTAATGTGGTAGTTTAAACATAATTTTCTCTCCTTTGGGGATTGTCCAGGTTTGAATAGTCCTATGACTAACACTAACCGTACTAATGAAAGGATAATCTATTTGCTCTTCTTCAAAATAAGTCTTAAACCAATCAATGAAAGAAACATTTGTTTCATATTTGTTTATAAAAAAAATAAAGATTTTGGATATTTGTCCTTGAATATTCATTGTAATTTGCAAAAAACCAAGTTCTTGAAGGAATGCATTCTTCATAATTGAATTCCTTCCTTAAAGACTCTTTATCAATTTGGAAAACATTTTCAAAAAAATTGAGGTTATAAATCACTTGGGCACAAGGTCTTGATCACATATTTGAGAATAATATGGAGATTGAATGAATTCTTCATCAGATCCATCATTATCTCTAGCTTTCTCCTTTCTTTTTTTGATTATTTTGAGTATAAAAAGGCCTTGGGATCTTAGAGTTATTCTCTAGACCTTGGAGAGGAATTACAACCATGGTTGAGGTGATTGTTGAGCAAGAATGCCTAGCTAGCTTAATGCTCTTTGATTTAATTGGATTTTTGGGTTTTATGGAAGAATCATCCCTAGATGACTCTAGCCCTATGACTTGGTAGTTCTAGCCTAGATCTACTTCTATAAAAAGAGATAGACATGGCCAAAAGCATATTGTTAGCTTAGGTTACCCTAGCCATGCATATTCCTTAGTTTTAATGTTGAAAAATAATTTTAATAAATTTTTCACATTAATATTTGATATTATACTTTATTGCTTATTTCAATTTGTTTTATAGGTTTCAAAGTATATATTTGTGATTCAAGAAGATCGACATTAGAATTAAGAATTATTTATCTTTTTTAGGATCTCCTGTAAATGAATTTCAAAATATCTTTGGTTCAAACTGTTATATGTGAAAATTGATTGGCCTTGGATGGACACGTGAGAAGCACAAGAGCGACGAAAGGACCAGTTGGAAGAACTATCCGGATTGTTATGCCATCAATCTGCGTTGTGAGTGCGACTCCTCGGCTCGAACTCGTGCTTGACAAAGTGAGTTCAACATCTCTATCCTGATGATGTGCACGACCCCAGACTGTGGGATCTGATCAGTGAAGTGCGAGTAACGACTTGGAGTTCACCAGACAGAAGATCAAGTCATACCTTGCCCCAATGAACAAATGGGCCCGCCTATAGAAGATAATCTGTAGTAGGCGAAAAAGGAGATTTAGTTTGTATATTCTATCTTGTACATTAAATGTTGATGTAACATACTTACTGCATATGTAATTACCATTGTAACCTTCTCTTCTCTATAAATATGAGGGAAGAGCCTTCCGTAAAAGGAGAGCTCCATGCAAAAACTCTACAAAAACAGAGACTGAGTATTGTAACTTTGTAGAAAATATCATTACAATAACATGCTATCATGGACGTAGGGTTCGATAATACCCAGATTTGGCCGAACCATGTTAAACCCTATGTCTCCTCCTCTGCTCTTCCTTTCATCTTTATGTATCTTTGTTGTTTTGCCATGCTTGAACTAGATAAAGGTCAGAGATCCCATAAGAATCCCATCATTGGCTGAGATTTGGGCTCTCCATATGAACCAAATTTCACTGTCAATATTTTAGCACCATTTGTGGGGATCTCACCTCATTCTGGTTTGTTTCCTACTACAATGGCCAAGGGAAGAGCAACCAGAGCTTTGAATGCATAACCCAGTCTTCCAGAGGGTCATGTCTCAACAACAGATTCTTCTATGGCTCCAGTCATTGGCACAACTGCTGGTGTCCCTCTAGCCAGCTCTGTTCCACTAGTCGCCACTATTAATGGTATTGATGGAGTGCAAACCTAGCTTCAATGCCAAGAGAAGCTTGAACACGTGATAGGAGAACTGACTAAAGCAGTCATGTTGTTAGCATAAGGTGTGCAGAGATAAGCTGAAGCCTCAACACCCGAGAATGTTCTCCAGCAGTAGCAAACTCAACATCTGGATGACCCAAACCAAGGTGACTCTCCAGCTCATTCCTCACAAGAGAAGATCCCAGGTCATAACTCTCGTGACAATGGGAATCAAAGGATCTAGCAATCATCCAATCAACACTCTGGGGCAAGAGACCCGTTAGTTGGAGAATTATTTCAGAAGATAACCCTGTTGGAGGAATGCCTCTGAACCCCAGGTGATCAAGCTTGCTATAAGGAGCGGTCACCGCTCTCTAAGGAGATTGAAACTCGAACTCTCCCTCTCAAGCTTAAGGTCCCTGTGATCCTGTCGTATAATGGGGATTCTGATCCCTATGATCATCTGGATGCATTCAATGTTCAGATGGACTTGCAAATAGTAGACCCATTGGTCAAGTACCGAGTGTTTCCAGCCATATTGGGAGGTGTATCTTGAACTTGGTTCAGAAGCCTCCCAGCTCGCTCAATTGGCAGTTGGGAAGACTACCAACAAAAATTCATTGACCAGTATCAAGTGCTAAAGAGATAACTTGTGCCCTCCTATGATCTCACTTTGGTTTTCAGTGCTAGCATAAGTCGTTCAAGGACTATATTGCCAGATTCAGACTCAAAGCAAATTCGGTGGAGAATCCATCTGAAGAAACCATGCTGGCCACCATCTCTGCAAGACTCCACAAAGATAGAAAGTTGTACAAGAGTCTGTACAAGTCCCTGGTCAAGGACCTCACCGAGTTCTACGAGCGGGCTGCTAAGTAGATTAAGTGGGAAGAGACCTTCGGCTTAGAAAGGTTTAACAAGAAGGATGAAAAAGTTGGTTCTTCTTACGACAAGAAGAGGAGAGACACAGAATAGGGCAATCACTCTGCCGAGCAGACAGCAAAGAAGTCCAAGAGGCCCAGGAGTGAACGACCTTAACATTTGGATTGTCGCAAGTAGTATAGTATCCTATCTAATTCCCAAGATAGGATCTTTTTTACAGACAGGGATAGGGAAGACTTTGGGGTACCCTCGCCCTCTAGGATCCCTTATAGATGGAGGAACCATGAAGAATTTTGTGCCTACCACAATGAGGCCGGTCATGGTACCTCACACTGTCGAGCTCTCAGGGAGGCGATTGAAGGCCTAATCAGAAGGGGATGACTAAGGGAGTACGTGATGTAGCCCACAAGGTAGCAACCTCAGCCTTCTCAACGTAATTCTGGTCAAGAGCCAGGGGGCTCAGTCTGAATTATACATTGACAATGTGTTGTAAACTTCGGAAGGAATGTAAATATTTTTCCTTTGGATTGTTGAAAATTGAAAGCTAATTGGCCTAATGTTGTCATTTTTCTCTCCCTACTCTGCACTTTGCTTCCAAGAATTGGTGATATCTGTAGCTTGCATGCGGTCAACTCCCCCAAAGCTTCTTGGGTGACCCTATGGCAACTGTGGCCTCTGGTCCGGTTGAGGCCCCCCGAGCTCATTCTGGAGAAGAATTGACGAACACTTAACCAGCGTAGCTGCGTGCTCACTGAGGCATGGAGATGCTCAAAATAAACTCACTTAACCAACATAGTTGCATGGTTATTGAGGCATGGTTGTTGAAGCATGGAGACGCTCAAAATAAACTCACTTAACCAACGTAGCTGCTTGCTCGCTGAGGCATGGAGATGCTCAAAATAAACTAAACTGACTTAACCAGTTAAGTTACAGGCTTGCTAAGGCATGGAGACACTCAAAATAAACTCGCTATGCCAACGTAGCTGCGTGCTCGCTGAGGTGTAGAGGCACTCTTAAACACTCAATGCTAGCATGACTTCGTGATCACTGAAGCGTAAGGAATTGGCAAATTGATTATTTGCCTAAGGCAAAGGAATCGTTTCACTTCATAGCTCACATACGACCAACTGTCCATAGCTTTCATGCGAACTTATCTTATTATTTTATGATTCCCATGCTAACTTGTCTATTCATTTGGCCACAGGATGAGCCCGAGCATGAGATCACTCTAACCTGCAACTCATACCATCTTCTGATTATGCATAGGTCACAAAGATTGGTCAAACCAAAATGTTGACATGAGAAATGAGAACAACAAACAGAAATTGCAAAGAGAAATTTTATTCATCAAAAGACCTCAATGAGGCAGATATACATTAGAAAGCTCTGAATACAAGCTAATTAAAACATAAAGGGAAACCTATGACTAAGAAGAAGAACTAGCCAAGAAGGGATAAACCCTTATCGACTAGAGGCCCCAAACTGCTCCAAGTGCCCAAAAATTCTCTCACCTAAGCATTCTCAAATGGTGGACTCCTCTTCAATAACCCTCACTAATGGATAGGGAACAAGCATTACTGCTCCTTATTTCTCCGGCCTCCAACTCCTCGTCTGATTCATAAAGGAATCTAATCAGGAAGCGTCGAGACCTTGGCCTGTCGAACAATTACCTCATGGCGGGGTCGAGAGGATGCAGTCTCAAATCCATATAAGATCTCTCCATGTTAGCAGAGAAATCGAGTCTTCCAAACTCTCTATGCAGCAGACCATACATGCCTCTATGGAGGGACAGAACGCCAGAAACAGTGGTGGTTTATCAGGAAACTCTATGGTTTGCTTAGTGCAGTGATCGAAGGGATTGCTTTTCCCTTATATAGAGCCAAGGCCAGCTTAATCGAAGGATCCAGATCTGCTCCCCCAACCATCACCATTTATGGACTCAAAAAAGGCTAAGTTTGACTCAACAATAACTATCGGACACGTGTCATGGGAAACATGGCCTAGAGCAGATAGAATGATAGTCTCAGGAGAAGATGCAGATTGATCAAAAATTGAAGAGTTTCAACTCCCAGCCCGCAAAGTGAGCTGAGAGTTAGGGGCTTATGTTATATACGAAAATCGATTCACCTTGGATGGACACAATAGAAGCCTAAGAATGATGAAAGGATCGATCAAAAGAATTGTCCAGATCATTACTTCATCAATTTGCATCATGAGTGCGATCCCTCGACTCGAACTCATGCTTGACAGAGCAAGTTTGACATCTCTATCTTGATTATGTGCATGACCCTGGACTGTGTGATCCAATTAGCGAAGTGCGAGTAGCGACGTGGAGTTTGCCAGATAGAAGATCAAGTCATACCTTGCCCCAATGGACAAATGGGGCCCGCCTGGAAAAGACAATCTGTGGTAGCCGAAAGAAGAGATATAGTCTGTATATTCTATCTTATACATTAAATGTTAATGTAATATATTTACTGCATATGTAATTACTATTATAACCTCCTCTCCTCTATAAATATGAGGGAGGAGCCTTCCGCAAAAGGAGAGGTCCATGCACAAACTCTACAAAAGCAAAGATTGAGTATTGTAACTTTGTAGAAAATATCATTACAAAACACGCTACCATGGATGTAAGGTCCAGCAATACCCAAATTTGGCTGAACCATGTTAAACCCTGTGTCTCCTCCTCTACTCTTCCCTTCATCTTTGTGTATCTTTGCTATTTTGTCGTGCTTGAACCAAATAAAGGTCAGAGATCTCATAAGAATCCCACCATTGGTTGAGATTTGGGCTCTCCATATGAACCAAATTTCACTATCAACACAAACAAACATTTTTAAAATGAGGTAGAAAAGCCACTTGAAGAAAACAAGATTTTATAAAAACTACTTTATACATTGAAAATTAATTTCAACATTGATTCCTGTTTGAAAACCTATATAAATCAATTTCCACATTGATTCATAAATAGCAGTTTTCAAAAATAGTTTTCAAAAGTTTAATTGAATGCTATAATGTTTCTTTGAATTGATTCCATAACTGATTCACTAACTTAAAAAATACTTATTGTATTACAGTCGATTACAATAGTTATAAAAACTTAACTACTTTTAGTTTTCATTAATTTTTCACATTCTTTTTCATCTGTCAAGCATGAAAATCTCTTAGAAAAGTGAAAAATAAGATTTCTCTCTACCTCATCAAGTTTCTAAGATCTAATCAAGATATTTTGTATCAAAGGTCAATTGAATTCATCCTAGCTGTTTGAAATTTCATGTCATACCTATAGTATTGTATTTTTTTAATCTTTCTTATTTCTATTTTTCTATTTGAGATTTTTAGGGATTTAGAAATCTTGCATAGGTTAACATGAGCCTGTCATAATTCTTGTATTTTTATTTAGGTTTAGAAAAGCCTGTTGTAATTCTTCTAGGTTAGTAAGAAGCCTATGTAATTTCTTGTGTTTTTTATGTAAACTGGCATTTTAGGAGCCTAGTAAATCTTGATGTTTTCTTTTTAATTAAAGAGGTCTTTTAGTTAAGAAAAATCATATGGAGTAAACTTGAATTGCAATTTCAATTCAAGTTAACCCACTTTAAAAACCTGTGTTTTGATCTTTATTTTTCAACTCCTATATCTAGAATTCTGCTACATGTTTTAATAAAAGAATAAATTACAATTTCTACTGAGATTAATAAGAATAATTTCATATTAAGGAGTATACAACATTTCCCAATGGAAATAGGGCAAGATCCTAATTTTTAAATTGTTAACTCTGATTTGTGGGACCTAACACATATTACATTATTATAGAAATTGTAGGTGTTTGGATTTCTTAAGGTTTTGTTGTCTTATCTAGATCCCAATTTTCTAGATATTCTATGGTATCCCAAGGAATTTCTCTTGGAACAAAAAGATTTTATTTTGTCATGTCTGTAAGAAAATAAGTGATTTCTCTTTTCATACTTAAGGGTTCGAGAGCTTTGGAAGAACTGGAATTGTAACATTTGTAATGGACCCTATAGATAATCGCTATAGGTATTGCTCCTAGCTTTATATTGTAATTATGGTTCATGTTATAATTATGGAGTTTAACATTGAGAAAGAGTAAATCCTAAGGATGTTATTACCTAGGAAAAATTGGAATATTAGAGAAACAATTGAAATAAATTGGTCTTTTAGAGAGACAAGTTTCTATTTCTCTATGAAAAGACTCATGAAACTCTTTCTAGATACCATCCCTATACCTTATATGTGAGAATGGAATAGTGGATGAACTACTTTGAGGAAAACTAAGAAGATATCTAAGATGTAACAATTTTAGATCTAGAGCAAGATTTGAGCTAGGACATTTTAATTCATAGTTCATGTTTCTTTTATGATTCAGAATTTATTTGAATTCTTCCTTTTCAATTAATTGTTTTAATGTAAATAATGTCACTTCAGGTTGACATTTAGATTTAAATTTTGAGTTTATGAATTAATGAAAATTCCTTTTCATAATTATGTGAATTCCTTATGTTTTGAGTTAAGTAAAAGGTTATACAAGAAAGAAATCCCTGAGTAAAAAGAATAAAAGGTATATGATGAATGCTTAAGCTAAGAAAGGAATAAGATACGATATGAGACAGAACAGTAAGAAAAGATGTGAATAAATAGTTGAATGTTTATCAGTCAGTAGTTTACACAAGCTATGGTGTGACCCAACTAGTGTAAGAGTTTTAATGAGCACTTATTATGAGTTTCTATGTTTACCACTCAGAGACATACATGAGGCATGGCATGACCTAACTAGTGTGAGTACTCACAAAGGTATCCATGATTACTTAGATGAATTATGCTTGAGTAATGTGATTGTTAGATTGCATAAGAACTTGCATGAAATCAAAGTTAAAATGTGCATGATTCGTTATGAATGTTATTTTATGTGTATGACTAAGCACTTACTTAGGCTAGTATGTTTCAAGATAAGTACAGAAAAAGAGACAAAAAGATATGATATGTTAAAAGCAAAATAAAATCATGATAGCTAGACAGAGAAAATAACACAAAACAAGGAACCAATTAGAGCTAATGGATTAGTATATGGATGATACTAGAATAAAGAAGACTAAAAAGCATAGTAGTAGAAAGCACAGAGATATATAAGTAAAACCCTATAAGTTAAGTTAAACATCAACATTAAAGAAGTGAAATAGTGTTCACAAATCAAGGATGAGGGTAATTAAGTAATGATATGAAATAACCAAAAGACGAAAATCAAGAAGATAAAGGATACCATAGCAGTTGAGATATGATAGAATGGCACAACGATAGTGTGATAGATAAGAATATGGATAAAGGTCAGTTTGCAACATGAAAGCATAGGAGAAGGAAGCAATTAAGGACATGACGTTAGGATTAAGGACATAGTAACAAATTGTGTAGTTAGGATAAGATAGTAATAAAACCTTAACCTTAGAGTACACACAAATGGACAATTTGAGGAGAAATTGTCTTAAGTTGAGAATTTGTAACATCCCATAGGGTTAACCTAATTGCATTCGAATATGGATCTGAAAAGGTGACCTATTGACCATGGGTATAGTCCTCAAGATTGGACTAGCCAATTGACTAGTGCTTAAAGGGTAGTCAACCAGATTAGTTAACTTAGTCACAAGAAGAGTTAACTAGAAGTGGTTCCAAGGTAGGTCGATTTGTTACTTACATCAGGTTGCAAAGTAAGTTGACCTATCACTTATATTAAGTCAACTTGATGGCCTAAAATGCCTACAAATAGGAAACCTCTAAAGCAAAATCACAATCCTCATTTACAATTGAGTAGTTCCCTGAGGAGTGTTGCTTAAAAAATTAGGATTTTGGTCTGTGCTCTTCAAGGGTGTGAATCTAAGGTAAGATTTTTAGCCTAAAAAGTCTAATTTCTTAGCTTAAGTTCCTTTTGGTTTAGTTTTGATCTTTTTTTGTCCCTTAGGTTGTTGAAAGGTGTTTCTCCAATAGCCAAAGGCCAAAATCAATATTAGAGATAAGCTCATATATTGTAGGTCCAAAAAGGTTCCCTATATTAGGTGAGTGGGAATCCTACCTTTTGACAACCTTTTTATATAAAGTATTATTTTTGAAAATTACCCAAATATATTTTGCATGTTAGAAATTGGAAATATGATTAGAAAATTTAGCCTAATAGAATTAGTTCTAAATAAATGTAGTTAATGATAACGAAACAATATTAGACCTGTAGAGGTCAAAAGCATGGATTAAACTAGGAACAAACCTAAAATGTAAAAATAAGAGAATTTAGGTACAAATCAAAAGTTTACAGAGGAACTATACATAGTTGATATATTATTGGGAATTGTTTTCCTACATGATTATATGCACTGTTTGTTTAAATGTATGTTTACAATGGGATATGGAAAATTAGCAGTGAATTCAAGTTGTAGATAATATTAGGAATCACGACTTTGCATAAGCATATGAATATAGGATGTTTAGATCCTATGAGTTTCATGTATATTATTAAAAGCTAGTTTTATATTTTTAGCTTATATTACTTCAAAATTATTATTTTGCATGTTTTCTAAAAGATCCTATTAATAGAAACATTTATTTTATGTGAATTATTTTATGTTACAAGGTTTCTAAATTTGACTAAGTTATTTCATTATTATTAGTATTTTACTATTTATGAATGATAATACTTTTTTTATATCATTTCATTATTTTATTTTATTAAATGTTTTCTCATGTTGGAAATTACAATTGAATTTTCAAGAAGTAAATGTTTCTTTAAACAAAATACATTTTTTTATGAATGATGCTAATTTCTCGAGCATATAGCATGTATTAGGAAAGGCAAGATAAGTTAATAGACATTCGATATGTATAGTTATCTAGTAGATAAAGGTATAAAGGAATCTAGTTTCAATATGGAAAGAAAGAGAAAGATAAGAGATGATTATGAATGTGAACTAACATGTAAGAGCTGGAAGACTTATGTGCATTAGGAAATGTACAAATGTGGTCTCCTATGCAATAAGGGGTCATGGGACAGATATGATCCCTCATGCGACAAGGGGCCATGGAACAGATATTGTCACTCATGTGATGGGGGTCATGAGATCAGGTGCACTTAGCACATTTTATGAAATAAATTATGTAAGGTCCTAGGGGACAAATTCAGTATAAGTTTCAATTTCATCATACGTCTCTTTTCTAGTGATCACATTGTTAGTATAATTTTGTATTTAGGTTTTACAAGATCAAGTAGGACCTCTGTATAATAAATCTATGATTTCATATTAATTTATGATAAGTTAGCATTATCAATAATATTAAGGATATGAGAGTTCATAATTTAGATCATGGTTACTTTTAGGATTTAGAATTGTAGAGGTACAATTGAATCTATTTGCATGGTGAAAAAGGCAGTTGTGATTCTGATGTTTCTACAATAAGATCACTTATCACACTACAAATATATGACACTTACCACTATTTTATGGGCTTTTTTGCATGGATCCTTGGTGGTTTTTAGAAGATTTATTTTAATTCTCTGTTATGTATGCTCTTCCAAAACCTAGCAATGATATCAAAACCATTTACGAAACCATAAATCAAATTATGTGTTTTTATGCATTTTAATTACTAGATTAATTGTATACATATAAATTGACTGAGGTTCTGAATTAATTTATATAATATATATACGCTATGTCATTTTAATGCGATTAAAAGCAAAGAGAAAATATATTTGATCTTTACGATAATAGGATTATAATTAGAAACCTGAATCTAGACCTCATTTTAAAATCAATCAGTTTCAATGGATTTCTAATTTTTAAGTGGTTAAAATTGGAAACAAAATCAAATCCAATTATATCCTATGGTTATTTGCATGCCTTTATATGTTGTATGGTGCATGGTGCATAATAATGGCCCTTTTACCCTAATGTGATTGGATTGCTAGTTTATTTTAAATATGGTTGTAATTTTTAAATATGATGCATATGTTATGCCTTTCTCTTTGTTTTTGGGTTGTACAATCTCTTCCCGCATAACTCCCCTTGAATACAACTTGAGGTTTCTCTTTTATTATGTAATTATAAAATATTGTAGAGTTAGGATAGTCTTGATTTGTAAAGCCATTATTCATGGAGAAAATTGCTATGAAGACAAGGAAGTCAAAGCCATATGAGGACAACCATGAAAAGTGCTTGGAGAAGATGCTTTACCTAGGTTGACCTATTAATCTTCTCATTGGCTTGGGAGGATCAATTTAGTTGGGCCATAACTATGTCATGTTTTACTTTTTGCTTTATTTTGATGCATAAGATATGTTAAATTATAAGCATGCATGTATAAATGGTTAATAATGGTGAGATCTAATATGTATATATATACATATATATATCCCTTAACTGTGATGCCTTCCAATGGCTGGCACTCATCAAGGCCTTGGTCGACATAGGGTAAGTTTGCCAAAGCAAGTTATCTCATGTATCTTGGTAAGACATGATAGGATAATAGTGATATCCAATTGCCCACTATTGAGTATGACTTAACTAGGCTATCTCAATAAGATTGGAGGGCCTAGAGGCATAGAGTTAGGCTTAAGTCCATAAGATGAACTAGAACAAGTGTTGTTCACCCAACTATCCAAGAGTTGCATATGATGCAATTGGCAAGTGTTGCACACTTAAATAGCCAAAATTTGGGTGATCAAGCAAAGATGACTCAAGACTAGGTGAAATATGGATCTTGGCCCACTAGAAAGTCTCATCTATATGGCTTTCTAGATTAATAGTAAGAGCTATTGGTTTGAATAAAATAGTAGGAGTTATATCTAATAAAAGACCTCATTAAATAATTAAGAGAATTATACTTGTTTTGCATATTTTTGTTGTAGATATTTGTGGCATCAAACACACCAAGCTGACTAGGACAAATTTCCTAGATTGGTATAGGAATTTGAGGATAGTCCTCAAGTATAAGTAAAATCTATATTCCCTATAGCAGCCCATTCCTTAGCCATCTACTACAAATGCCCTTCAGGCTGAAAAGGATGCTTATAAGAAGCATTAGGATGACACTTTGGATGTCAATTGCCTTATGTTGGCTACCATGAACTTTGAGCTTTAGAATAACACAAGAACATGGTTACTTTTGGCATGGCTATGTGCCTTAAAAAACTTTATTAATGACAACTATGACAATAGAGGTTTGATGTCTCAAAGGCATTGTTTTAGTGCAAAATGGTAAAAGGAAGCCCTATTAGGGCTCATGTACTCAAAATTATTAGGCATGTTGAGAACCTTGATAAATTAGGTTTTTCACTTAGAGTTAGCTACTAATCTAGTTCTGCAACAATTGCCATAAAGCTACAGTCAATTTGTCATGAATTACAACATAAATGAAATTGACAAACCATTACCAAAATTGTTAAGCATGTTGAAAACTACTAAATAGAATTTGGAAAAGGCAAAGCTTGATCTCATAATAATGGTTCAAAAAGGCAAGGACAAAATGAAAAAAGGATTCCAAATCCAAGGGTAAGCCCAAGCCCAAGACTTTTGCATTAAAACCTAAGGGTGGAGTGACTAAGGAAGGGAAATGCTTCCACAGTGGTGAGATTGAACATTGGAAAAGGAACTACAAGGTTTACCTATAGGATCTCAAAAAGATGAATGGAAGTGAGACTTCCACTACTCCAAGTATTTTTGTTATAGGAATCAATTTTTCTACATCTACATCTTGGGTATCTGATACCAGGTGTGGTTCTCATATTTATGCTAATGTGCAAGATCTCAAAAGGAGTAGAGCTTCAACTAAAGGTAAAGTGGACTTGCATATAGGCAATGGAACAAAAGTTGTTGCCCTAGATATAGGAACATATTTTTTATCTGTGCCTACCGGGTTAGTTATTAAATTAGAGGATTATTATTTTGTATTTGCTATTAGTAGGAATATTATTTCTGTTTCTTGTTTGGACAAGAAAGGTTTTTCATTCTTAATAAAGGACAAAAGTTGTTTGATTTATTTTAATGAAATGTTTTATTGTAGTGCACAATTGTTTAATGGACTTCATATTTTAGACCTTGAAATACCTGTTTACATCATAAATATAAAACAATTCAAATCAAATGATTCAAACCCAACATATCTTTGGCATTGTCACTTAGGCCATATAAATGAGAAGTGCATATACAAGCTCAATGAAGATAGATTCTTGGACTCTTTTGATTTTGAATCATATGAGGTATGCAAATCTTGTTTATTAGGCAAGATGGCTAATGCCCCTTTCACTAGACATAGTGAAAGGGCTTCTGATGTGTGTGGACCTATTAGCTCACTAGCTAGAGAAGGTTTTCATTACTCAATTACAATTACTGATGATTTCAATAGATATGGCTATATGTATCTTATGAAACACAAGTTAGAATCCTTTGAAAAGTTCAAAGAATGCAAGAATGAAATTCAAAACCAACCTAGCAAAAGTATTAAAGTACTTTTATCAAATCAAGTTTAAGAATACTTAAGCCAAGAATTTGATGGCCATCTAAAAGAGTGTGGTATAATACTCCACCTTGTTAGACATGGTATGATCCATGATAAATCATGCAAATCTTCCATTTTTTTGGGACATTCTCTAGAGACAGTTACTTTTACACTTAATTGTGTTCCTTCTAAATTTGTTCAAAAGACACCATGATTAGTGTGAATATCAATCCCTGATTCATAATCACCAGCCTTTATCCTATATCTATTAGTCATTCTACTTATACTTGTTTTAATATTTCCCACTCTTATATACTTAAACTTAAATAGTTAATAGGGAAAACTTATAGATGAAGAGAGAAACATTGATATATAAACATGTTTTTATAATGTACAGAGGCATAAAACTGCCCAAACATGGCACACACCTATTTACACTTTCGTTTAATAAGCTCTCAACAAGTTCATAATAAATATACACTCCTAAAGGACTCTCTATTCTGGTGGTATTTACATCAGTAGCAACTTCCATGAAGTTATCACCCATCCTTACTTTTTAGAGGAGGGTTAACAATAATTTCTTGAGAATCTAACAAAATAATCTATAAAAGAATAAGTCTAGGGCTCAGTGAGATAAATCCATACCTAAGTTATGAATTCATCAACATTTAACAAAATATGTATATGTCATACCTTCAAAAAGCATAACTCATGCCAAAATTATCGAACACATCATAAAGACCTAAGAGATCAGCCTTTGAGTAATATCACAATACATTTTGAATTGTCACACTATAAAGAACCATGATTTTCTCATGGCCATAAGCCATTTTCATCAATCATTATATGTTTAGGTTGTAGTACTATATTACTTTCTAGCATTTCATAAGATTTAGTCATCACATTAGTTTATATCACATTGCCTTACCATATTAAATCTTTTTTCAGAATTTCTTAGAATAATAGTTATAAATCATATCATTCACACAACTTTGGGTTATCAACAACTAAGTTGCATATTCAAGTCATATTTTATCACATTTCAATGTATTTGAATAACAATTCTAATGAAAAACATAATAAAGAAAAGTAATGTAAACCTCCTTGCTACTCCATTCTAACCAACTAATACAAACCTTGCCTTATCCTTTCAACACCCACCTTATCCCCCTCGGCCATTTGAAATGCATAGATCCAGGATCCAGTTCATTATTTCCCATCATATCTCATCATTCTCATATCATTCATAACATTATATAGCATATCATGTCTAATGTACATAAACAAGCTTCACACTATATAATCATTTACAATGATTATAATGCTAACAACGATCATCACATACCTTTCAATATCTTGTATATGTTATCAAACTATATATCATAATACCATTCATAGTAATTGCATTTCCACAATCACAATCATTCATCACTTGCCATCTCATGTTTCATGGGAAATTTTTAAGCATCTCAATAGCATCATTTTCATCACACTATCATGTTATCTATCATTCAAATATATTTTATATTAACTTTATCACATATATCACATATCATTGCCATTATATATCACAAGCCAATTCATCTTAATCATAATTATAGGGGTCCTATTATTATAACAAGTATCATGATCATTTTCCTCTTTTATTGACCATCATTTCATTATTGTTGACGGTGGATTTTGGTTCAGCCCGAATCTGGCCAATGGAGGGGGTTCTTCGAGCACCCGAGCCACTCTCCAATCATCAAGGTGGGGAAAGGATGTTGAATGGCAAGAGGGAAAAGGAGGAGAAATACATAGGGTTTAACATGGTTCGACCAAATTTGGGCAGCACCGGACCCTACGTCCACAGAGATATTTTATTGTATTGAAGGAGTATTTTATAGAGCTTTTGCTATAGTTTTTGGCAAAGTTTCTACTACTCTCTCCTGCCTACCTCTCTTTCATAATGACTCTAGCCCCCCATTTATAGGAGCACGGAAAGGTACAAATGGGACTAATTTAACTGTACATTTATTACATCAAATTTTAAATGTACAAGACTGCCTAAGGTACCGAGAACTGGGTTCTGCAGGCTACCTTCTGCAAGTGGGACGTGTTGGCCCTATTTGTAGAATGGCGGTATAAGTTGTTTGTTGGCTTTGTGCTTGACTTCAGTGAGCTTCTGGCTGAACGAGGCTATGTTGTTGTGGGCTTAAGCCTGCACATCGAAGGTGTCGCTAGATCTTGACTTCAAACTCATTTGGTTAGTGAGTTCGGGTCTTCTATGAGCTGAAGGCTTCTATACAATGATTCGACGAACTCACCATTAGGTCAGATTTAAGTTTCCCTAGGCTCTTGCTAACCCACTACATAGTTCTAGTTTCTACTGATATCAATTATTATCTCAAACATATATTCTTTGTCACACTATCTTTATAACTATCCACATTGCTTCTATAACATTTTTGTGTGAACAATTATTAGGTCAATTAGTATTAACTTGGAAATTACTCATTCAAGACTTCACATCTACTTAATTTAACTTAATTGTATCTCATGTAAGTTTAGACCTAAAGAAATAGAATAGTTTTTTTTAAGAGAAAGAAGTTTGAATTTGAAAAGAGTGAAAAAAAAATTCTAAAGATGCAATTAGAATCATGAGCAAATTGGGTTTGAAATTTGAGCAAGATTGTGATTAGAATTGTTGAAGAAATTCAAGTAGAATCAAGGAAATTCAATTGAAAATTTGAGTTTTCTTGCCAAATTTTGAAAATTTTTAGCAAGTTCAACTTTAAACATGTTGACGGTCGATTTTGGTAATCAGTCAACAAGAGATTTTGAGAACCAGACTACTATTAAGAGTGAAAGGGGGACAAGAAGGTGGTAAGAGATTAAAAGGAAGAGCAGAGAAAATACAAAGAATTTTATCGTGGTTCAGCTAAATTCAAGATGACCCCTACATCCATGGTGGTTGTATTAGCCTTGGGTGGTTGTTTTGTTACATAAAGCAATATGACATATGTCTATGACTATTTTGACAGAGTTTCTGCATATATTTTTTCTATATCCATATGTAATGGCTCTTCCTCCCTATTTATAGAAGCCAAAAGGGTTATAAGTTATAATTTATCATTGTAAAACTATAATTACATCTATATTGAGCATTAAATGCTAGACGTCAAGCAATAAATGCGAGGCAAATCATTATCAAACTTTGGAGGCTGATTTATAAGTTGGTAGAGTATTCAGACTACCTGTCAGACATTAGCTATTCCTAATCATGCTGAAAGGGGCTAATGTAGCCTTGTTCAATTTGGAAGTCGTGAGCTTGCGTCGCCCGGTGTACGACCTATTGCTTGGCTTCAGCGACCTCACTGAGTTTGGACCGACCTCCTTGCCTTCTTCCTTGATTCTTTGGGTCTTCACTGATCCATTTTGTCTGATTTGAAAGCACTCATAACATCAGCCCCTAACTCTCAGTTCACTTCTGCATGTTAGGAGTTAGTCATGCTTTTTTCAGGCAGGGGCCCTTTATCCATGGCTTGTAGTGCTACCAAGTTCCTTATCCATAACACTATTTTAGTCAAAGCTTCTGCTTATAATTTCCCAAATGGTCATGCCAAAGCTCGGCTTTCCATTATGTATTTTTTACAACTGTTGGCAAGGTAACTTAGTATTTCTTTTGGCCGTCTGATCAAGAACATCTGGACACTTTCTAGATTCTTCAAAAAGGTTAGATCAGTCTATATAAGGTGTGGGAAATTTCCTTTCTTCATAGAATAGCCTAGTGAGCACCCCTGATAAGCCTTTTATGAGGAAGCGAAGCATGTTCAGTCTGCCATAAGGATTCTTTTCTAAGGATCTTGGGAAGTTTTGATATGGAAAGCTTCCAAGGGTGATTCCTTTTTGAGGATCTCGAGAAGTTTTACTATCTTTCTTCATCATCTCTTCATGATTAAGATAGCTCTTCACTGATGCTCTTTGGTCTCCTTACATGGCAGGACATTCTGATCAGTTCCTCCAAGCACCGAGGAGTCAAGGAGCTGAGGGATGAGCTCTTAACTTTAGAGGAAGACAAGAAAGAGAAGCTGGCACTATGTGTTCTGCTCTACAGGCCATTACCTCTGACAGGGCAACTCTTCCTGCTGATTGTAGTTATAGGTTTACCCCAGCCTTTGTATTCAAAATTTCCTTGTATAGACTTATTTCGTCGAAAGAGGTTTTGTAATGAATATTGGCCCATTTCTTGATGTTTTTGAGTGTGTAACTGATTGTCATGTGTTGCAAAAAATTATATCTGAGCTCTTTTTATAGACTCGTTTCTACTTGCTACGCTTAACTAAATATCAAGCTTAGTATTTAATGGATAAAATCAATCCACTCTGGTTGTAGACTTTAAACACTAAAATGATTCGGTCAATAGCAGATTTTCAGCTCACAAGAAAGCCATGAGTAATTAGTTTGATGATGTGTACTACATCTTAGTTAAAGCAGGTTTGCTAGCCATGAATTTGAACTGAAAGTAAAATAGGCTCGTGGGGCTTAGCGCACTGTGCTAGGTGTGCGCAAGCTAAGATCGAATGAGCTCGTGAGGCTTAGTGCGTTTGCACAAGGTTTGCCTGAGCTAAGATCAAATGAACTCGTGAGGCTTAGTGCATTTGCACCAGGTGTGCCCAAGCTAAGACTGAATGAGCTCATAAGGCTTAGTGCACTTGCACCATGTGTGCCCGAGCTAAGATTGAATAAGCTCGTGAGGCTTAGTGCACTTGCACCAAGTGTGCCTAAGCTAAGATCAAATGAGTTCATGTAGCTTAGTGCACTTGCACTAGGTGTGCTTGAGCTAAGGTCAAATGAGCTCGTAAGGCTTAGTGCATTTGCACCAGGTGTGCTTAAGCTATGATCGAGCTAAGATCGAATGAGCTTGTGAGGCTTAGTGCATTTGCACCAGGTGTCCCTGAGCTAAGATCAAATGAGCTCATGAGGCTTAGTACATTTACACCAAGTGTGCCCAAGCTAAGATCGAATGAGCTCATGAGGTTTGGTACGATTGCACCAGGTGTGGCCGAGCTAATATCGAATGAGCTAATGAGGCTCGATACATTTGCACCAGGTGTGCTCAAGCTAAGATTAAATGAGCTTGTGAGGC
Source organism: Saraca asoca (assembly GCA_026873985.1). Classification (NCBI taxonomy): domain Eukaryota; kingdom Viridiplantae; phylum Streptophyta; class Magnoliopsida; order Fabales; family Fabaceae; genus Saraca; species Saraca asoca. The sequence continues at coordinate 11,013 of JANHAO010000737.1, read as the reverse complement.
TTAGTGTATTAGCACCAGGTGTGCCTAAGCTATGATCAAGCCAAGATGGAATGAGCTTATGAGGCTTTGTGCATTTGCACTAGGTGTGCCCGAGCTAAGATCGAATAAGAGTTGCGAATCGATTTGTTCATTCACAATTTGGCAATCCGATGAGTTTTTTAACATATTTGTTTCACGAGTGTCTCCTCGATTTTCATGGACGGCACAATGATTACTATCTTCAAGGGTCATGTCTCAGCTTTAAATGCTAATGTGCACTAGTTCGTTGGATCATAGGTTGTCTAGAGAGTTTCAAGATTTGACGGTTTAGTTAATTCTCAATAAAAACCCAGGGAGACATTTCCCTCTTTTTTTTATCTATCATTTGAAATTCACCAATTCTAGACCTTTCTTTTCCATCCCTTTACATAATTTGCAATCGTTCGCTACTCTCTGCCCATTCCGGCCTTATTTCAGTTCCTTCAGTTCCACTGAAACTGGTTCGTGCTATCGGGCACCGCTTCCATCTATGCTTTAGACTTCCTCTTCAACTGACAAGGTAAATTTCTATCCTTGGCCTTGTGCTTCTACATTTTGATTTTAGGGCCTTTATGCGTGTGTCTATTATTGATAAAGAACCAAGGTGTGGGTCATGTTTTATCTATCTATTGGTAAGTCTTAGGCCTTTTGGTGGTGGCAGAATTTTTAACTGGTTTTCCATATTTTTTGGCTTTAAAACTGAGACCTCATTTGTGTCCTTGGGTCTATGTGTCTTGGAGCGGCAGCTGCCTTTCGTTAGGTCAGGCTGCTTTTAGGCAAGTGACCGATCTACGTTTAGCAGCCTGATCATTTTATTTTTCTTTCTTTCTTGTGTAGATGTCTTAACTCCATAGACGTTGCCGCCACCTAATAGTCAATGAGGATACTAAGTCCGAAGGGAGTGAGGAAGTGCTTCATGCCACTGAAGGTATGACCTCCCAGAGCAGTGAGGTTACTAGTAGGTTTGTAGCTTGTTCTGGACCAGAAGGGGTTAAAGTTGATTCTCCCTTCAAGTGTTATCCTTCCAGTATCAAATTCAAAGAATTAGGGGAGATCATTGAGTCATACTTTTTCTTGAAGGGCTATCACGTTATGGTGCCATCTAGTGGTGACCACACTGCTCATCCTCTTACTAGGTTTACCGCCATAAGTGTCCATCACCTTAATGCGGGTCTTAGGTTCTTAATCCCCCCATATATAATTGATTTCCTAAATAAGTTAAAGCTCGCTCCAGCTCAGTTGACTCCCAATGCGTACTCCACATTGACATCTTTAGCACTGTTCATCTTGAAAATGGTCTCCCTCCTCCCAATGCTAAAGTCCTCTATTATCTTTATAGTATCAAGACCACAGGACAGAGGGAAGGGGTTTATTATCTTTCACCTCACCCTTCCATGTATAAGAGGGTGTTACTTCATGGAGATGCCAAAGGAAAATCCAACGTGGGCCCTTATAAGACCCGTTGGTTCTATGTTTCCTACCTGTCCTTATGTCGTCTTCAGAATTTCTCATTTAGCTTTGAGTTTAGCCTTTGTTATGTTCTTTGTAGATGGAGTGGGAAAGGAGAGACCAGAGTTGAGTGCAGGGGAGGTCGAGGTGTTAAACAAGTTTGCCATCTAAGATGACTTGTGGAATGACTCGAAGTTCGACAAGGAGCTCCTGCGAGCTCATGGACTTTCTCCTATTCTTAGTGTTGAGCTTCTTGACCGCTCATGGGACATTGGAGTTCATGGGATGAGAGAAGTTCCCCCCTGTCAATTTTAATGAACAAGGTGACATAGGGAAAGTGAACTTGGTCCTAACGTCTACAAGGTTGAGGTGAACTGTTGCCCAACTTGCACTCATGTTGATCATTCTTCTTCCTCTATAGCTACTCCAACTCTTACTCAGGCTGGCCAAGCCTTTTCCTTAGGTACTGTCCCAGCGCCAGCTTAAACTAATGATCCTCTCATCTTGATGATCGTAGAGGAGACCCTGCTTGCTCTAACTCCTACTTCTCAATTGGGACCAATTGAGGCTGAAAGGGTGAGATCGAGGTCTTTGAGCCATGGAGAGGAGGCTCCAACAAGGCCTCCTTCAAAAAGGCAAAGAACTGATGGAGGACAAGAGGTTTTTACTAATCCAATGATATGGGCCGAGGGTGTTTCGAAGTCCTAGGTTTGAGGTTTGGGACCTAAGACTTTGGCACTCTATGTTGTTATTAACAAGAATGTAGGCCAGATCTTGGGGGCTCAGACAGAATCCCTAGAAGATGAAAGGATTCAAAGGAGCTCTATGGCAGAGATATTAACCAACCACTATATGATCGTCAGTATTACTTCTTTTTGGTTTCCTTTTAATCCTTTATTTATGTCCTAACTTCTTGCTATTCCTTTTTAGGGGGCACTGGAGGTAGTAAAGCTGAGGAATGAGAGTTTGATCTGGGAGGCAGAGCAAGGTCAACTTAAGGCCAGCCTGATAGTGATGACCAAAGAGGCAGCCAAACTAAAGAAAAAGTGGGAAGATGAGATGGTTGATTTGACCTTGAGGCTGCACAGAGCTCATGACAAGCTTCAGCAAGGGAAGGAAGATGTGGCAGCACTATTATGAGGGGTGGAAAGCTTCCAAAGGCAATCTAAAGCTGCTCAAGAAAGGGTAGCTCGAGCTAAAGATAAGGCACTACGAGCTAAGGAAACAATCAAGTGAGCTAAGGAAAGGGCCACATCGGCTGAGGAGGAGATCATTAAAGTGAGGGGCAAACTTCTATCTTGGTTGATGAGGCTAGAGACGCTGCCATTTCTAAGGCCACCGATAGCTTCATGTACACCATTTGATAGAAACACCCTGGCTTCGATTTTTCATTCTTTGGCAGGGAAATCAAAGCAATCATCTGGGGCTTCATCGAGGGCACGGAGGTGACCTCTCCTCTAGATGCTAAGGTTGTTAGCAATCTTTCCATTCAGGGTGCAGAGCAAGCCAAGGGCATTCCAGCAACACAGGAAGCAGCTAAAGAAAGGCCTGGAGAACAAGTGACAAAAGATCTGGCCATGGTTGTCTTGAATTCCTTCACTCCACAAGATTCCTCTAGTCTTCCAACCCCATCCCCTTTGGCACCTCTATAATTTTATTTTGCACTTCTGCACTCTGGTTTGATACTTTGTATAATTTGGACATCTTTGTTTTGAATTTTGTGATCTATCAAACATTTTGTCGTCTCATTAACTAATCCGATAGTAAACTACATGGACTTGAACGGGTGATGTCAAGTTATGGTGTGTGGGATTCTGGCATTTTCACCTTGTGAGACAGCTGGTTAAGCCATCGCACAGAGTATAGTTTTTTTTAAGTAATGTTAACCATTGGCAAAATACATTAAGGAGTATGTGGAACATTATATAAAAGGACAAAGGGATTCTTTGATCATTATTTAATTCAAAACCTTAAAAAATATTACAAATACATGAGGCTGAATTTGCCTTTATTGATAGTATGGTCGGAGGTGTTCGACGTTAGCCAGATGATATCCCCCACTTCACAATTTCTCTTTTATCATGTAGGGTCCTTCCCAATTGGGACCTAATGTTCCTTCCTTGGGATTGCAACCTCCCAGTAGAGCAAGGCATAAGATGAGATCGCTTGCTTTAAAGCTTCAAGTTTGGACCTTTTGGTTAAAATGCCTTGTGACCCACTATTGGTAGGTCATGACCTTGAGATGAGTAGTATCCTTTAATTCTTCGGCAAGATCAAGGCTCACAGTGAGTAACTGGTTATTCGCCTCCGGATCAAAAGTAGCTCTTCGATGTGTAGTTACCTTAAACTCTACTGGTATCATGGCCTCGGTTCCATAGACCATTAAAAAAGGTGGCTCTTCTGTGGTGTTGCAAGCCATGGTTCGATAAGCCTATGGCACCTTTCATAACTCATCTACCCATGCCCTTTTCTGGCTTCTAATTTTTTCTATAGAATCTGCTTAATGATTTTATTCACTGCCTTAACTTGCTCGTTGGTTTGAGGGTAGTCTACCGATGAAAAACTCTTCAAAATCCTAAGGTTATTACAAAATTTGATAAATTGCTCACTGGTAAACTATGTCCCATTGTTAGTCACTATCTGGTGAGGGATCCTAAACTGGCAAAAAATGTTATTCTAAACGAATCTCTCAATTTGAGAGGAAGAAATCTGGGCCAATTTTTTTGCTTCTACCCATTTGGTAAAATAATCTACAACTACCATGCATACTTGCAGTTTCTGTGACCTGTGGGGAGAGGTCCTATCAGATCGATCCCCTATATTGCAAAAGGCTAAGGGCTGGCCATTTATTGTAGGCAGGCTGGAGGAGCTCGGGGAACATTGGCAAATCTTTGGCACTTGTCACACCGCTTGACAAGGTTCATCGCATCTTGTGTCATAGTTGGCTAGAAGAAACCTTTCCAGAGGACCTTTTGAGCCAGTGATAGCCCCCCAACATGGTTTCCGTAGTGTCTAGCATGAATTTCCTCTAGGACGAGGTCATAGTTGGGACCATCAAGGCATTTGAGTAATGAAGCTGAGAAGCCCCTTCTATAAAGCATATCATCGATGATGCAGTATCTAGTGGCTCATGATCACATATGGCATGCTTCAATTCTGTCTTCCAGGAGTTCTCTGTCCCATAAGTACTTCAAAATTAGACTCATCCACGAGCTGTGTGTCATGATGGTTGTCATTACGGCATCTTGCCACTCAATGCTTGGAGATGGAAAGGTCTCTACAAGTATTGCGCCTAAAAAATCTATGTCCCTAGCTGTAACCAAGCAAGCTAGTGCATCTGTGTGCATATTTTGAGTTTGGAGGATCTTGCTAATCTCGTACTTTTGAAATTTGTCCAGCAGCTCTTGAGCCCTTTACAGGTAGACAGCCATTTTTAGTCCGTTTGCTTGATATTGCCCTTTTATATGGCAAATGACTAGTTGGGAATCGCTAAAGATTTTCAATTTTTCAGCTCGTACCTCTTTCGCTAGATGGAGTCCTGCGAGCAAGGCTTCATATTCTACCTTGTTATTGGTAGCTCGAAATTCAAACCTCAAGGTGCAGAGGATTTTGTGCTCTTCCGGGCTAATCAAATGGATTCTTGCCTTTGCCTTTTGCTCGCATGAGGACCTATCTATATAGAGTTCCCACCATGGTCCTTCCAAGGTTTCCACCTCTTCCCTGATAGGTCCAGTGAATTCCGTTATAAAGTCAGCTAGAGCTTGTCCCTTAATCACCGACCATGACTTGTAATGGATGTTGAAATGGACAAGCTCGATTACCCACTTGAGTAAGTGACTTGAGGCATCCACTTTCTGAAGAGTTTGCCTTAGTGGGTACTAAGTTGGCACTTCAATGGTATGGGCCTAAAAATAAGGTCTCAATTTTCTAGATGTGATAACAAGATAGTAGACAAGCTTCTCCATAGGAGTATAGTTTTCTTCCACATTCAACAACCTCTTACTTACATAGTATACTGGGAGCTGCACTCTAGTGTCTTCATGGACAAGAGCTACACTAATGGCATGCTGAGATACTCTCAAGTAAAGGATTAGCTTCTTGCCTTCTTGTGGTTTGGATAATAATGGAGCTTGGCCCATATACTCTTTAAGGTGCATAAAGGTAGCCTCACACTCTTCAATCCATTTGAAGTGGTTTGCCTTCCTTAGGACGTCAAAGAAAGGCAGATAACTATCCATTGCCTTTAAAATGAATTTGCCAAGTGCTGCAACCCAACTAGTTAAGCTCTATACATCCTTGATCCCAGTTGGTGATCTCATGTCGATGAGTATGTTAATCTTCTCTAGGTTTGCCTTTATTCCTCTATTGTTGACCATGAACCGAAGAAATTTTTCAGAGGCTACTCCAAGTGCACACTTAAGCAAATTCAATTTCATTTGATACTTTCTAAGGATCTAGAGCATTTCATCTATGTCCTTCACATGATCCATAACCCGCCTAGACTTTACGAGCATGTCGTCCATATAAACTTCCATAGTCTTTCCAATTTGATCTTTGAACATCGTGTTGACTAACCATTGGTAGGTTGCTCTTGTATTCTTGAGCCCAAAGGGCATCACTTTGTAGCAATACAATCCTCGATCGATGATGAATGAGGTGCACTCCCCATCTTAAGGCTCCATAGGTATCTGATTATACCCAGAGTACATATCCATAAAACTAAAGAGTTGATGCCTGGCCGTTGCATCAACAAGTTGGTCAATTCTTGGCAAGGGAAAGCTATCCTTTGGGCAAGCCTTGTTCAGCTTCGTGAAGTCGATGCACATTCTTCATTTTCCATTCTTCCTTTTTACTAAGATAGGGTTGGCTACCCAGAATGGGTAGTGAGCCTCCCGGATGAATTTGTTCCCCAACAATCTATCTACCTCCTCCTTGAGGGTGCCAGACACTTAACAGTGAGTGGCCTTCTCTTCTGACAAACTGACTGGTGACAGGGATCGATATTCAGCTTGTGTGACATAATTTTAGGGTCGATTTCCACCATATCCTCATGACTCCAAGCGAAGACATCTAAGTTCACTTCGAGGAAGTTAGCCAACTAGACCTTCACATCAGGGGGTAGGTCCTTCCCGAGTTTGAGGCATTTCACCTTGTCTGTCTTACTGATCTTGACCTCTTCGAGCTCTTCAATTAGCCCGATCTCCTTGTCCATCTCTAGATCGCATGGGTCAAGATCGTGACTAATCCCGATTGGGCTCGGAGCTCGGGGCTCTTCGTTGGAAACCACATTAACTCTTTTACCCTTTTCCCCGAGTTTGACAGGATCCTCATAACATTGTCGGGCTATGTATTGCTCACCTCACATGCATCCAACTCTATTTGAGGACAGAAATTGCACCATCAACATCCTGGTTGACATGACCAGGTCTAGATCATTCATCACTGGCCGTCCTAACACTATGTTATAAACTGAAGGGTAGTCTATGACCAGGAAATTAGCTAGAACTGTGGACTGGCATTCTTTGTCCCCTAGAGTCAAAGGGAGTTTGACTTGCCCTATGGGTAATGCTGCATCACTAGTAAAGCCAAAAAGAGGTTCAGGCGAAGCTTTGAGATCATCTTGGCTCAGTCCTATATGCTCGAAGCATCTTCTGTACATGACATTGACCGAGTTGCCGGTACCAACATGATCCTTTGCACCTTGGCTCTAATGACAAAGGTGTCATTGTGAAGGGACTGGATTCCCTGTGTGTTGTCATTCACAAAGGTGATACATTCCGAGATAGCCTAGGCTTTCTTAACAGGTTTGTCAAACTCGCACCCCACGGACAAGATGTAGCTCGCATTTCGCACATACCATTCATGTGAGCTACAAGAGGTTCCCACAATGTGAAGCCCTCCATGGATTGTTAAAATAGTTCTGACTACCGTTGTCTATTACTGTTAAGCACTTTGGGAAGGCTGCACTATCTGCTGTTAAAGTCACTGTCCTATAGGTTGTACCATGTAATCTTTCAATCGTCCCCTCTTGATCAAGTCCTCGATTGTGTCTTTGAGTGACCTATATTTGGAGGTAGTGTGCCCAATGTTATTGTGGTAGGCACAAAACCTACTAGTGTCCCTTTGTTTTGGAAGGGTTAATAGGGGCCTAGGTCGCTTGAAATTCTCCCTGTGTTTTTCAGTCACGTATATCCTCTCTATAGTGTTGGATAGGATGTTGTAATTATTGTGCCGACCTTGGGGTTCAAGTCGCTCTGTCCTGGCCTTCTTAGCAGGTTAGGTACCTGTATCATCGGTATGGCCTACCCTGCTCTTACCATAGTTGTTCCTTCTCCTGTCCTTGCTGGGAATTGAGCTATTGGGCTTGCCCTTCTATCAAGACTTTTTCAGGCCAAATGTTTCCTCCCATCGGACCTCTTTAACGGTCCATTCATAGAATTCCCCCAAACTCTTCACTAGGGATTTATATATGCTATCATACAACTTCTCGTCCCTGCGAAGCCCCGCTGAGATTACTATCAAGATGCTATCATCAGAGGGGCTCTCCACATTACTGACCTCACATCGAAATCTCATGATGTAATCTTTCAATGGTTTATCCTTTTGTTGAAAAATCGTGGCCAAATGACAAGATGGTGTGAGTTACTTCTTGAGAGCTCTGTATTGGTCGATAAATTTATTCTAGCATTCCTCCCAACTACTGATGCTACAAGCTGGGAGGCCCTTGAACCATGCTAGTGGCACATCTCCGAGGGTAGCAGGAAAGACTAGACACTTGGCTAGGGGATTGCTGGTTTGGAGGTGTATCTGGATATTAAAAGCATCCAGATGATTGTACGAATCATTTCTTCCATTATATGGCAGGATGGTTGGAACCATGAATTAACGGGGGAGAGGTTTTGTCTTGATCTCCTTAGAGAATAGGGTCCTTTCCTCATAATGACCCGACCGGTCCTGGGTCAAGGGATGCTTCCCTAACTTCTGCACCTTTTGCATAAGCTCTTTGATCATTTGATCTTGAACTTTAGGTCACTGATCTTTGCCACTATCATGGCCCACTTTCGAGCTTTTAGTATGGTGTGAGTTCCTAGGTCACTGGTTTCCTTTGCACTTGTGAGCTCGTCGTTCCTCCATTCCAGGTCATGAGCTAGAAGAGTGGTCTGAATATGCTCGCCGAGCTCCTTCTCTGATTGATTTCTCTTTCTAAGCCAGTACTTCTCCTTGTGGCTACCAGACCGTTTCTATAATTGAGATGGCTCCACCTTGTTTTTATGCTCTCTGAGTGTGTGCTTGAGCCAATGCTTCAACTACATCTGCAAGCCTCTTGGGCATACTCTCGAGTGTTTCCTGGCATTGATGCAAAGCCTACACACCATCAGTCTCTAGAAGGATGGAGGAAGTACTTGCCAAGACTGGGTTTTCATCTTCGGGTGTGCTCCATCATGGCTCTTCGCAGCTGCCTGGTTGGTTAACGGTGACATTTGAACTCCTGGTTACTCTTCCTCTTGCCATGATAGTTGCCTAGTGAATAAAACAAAGGAGCAGTTTGGTCCCACTAGGCATGCCAAAATGTTAACAGTTGATTTTGGTAATCGGCCAATAAGGGATTCTAAGAACTAGACTACTATTGAGAGTGAAAGGGGGGACAAGAAGGTGGTGAGAGATTAAGAGGAACAACAGAGAAAACACAGAGTTTTTATCATAGTTTAGCTAAAGTCAAAATGAACCCTACATCCACGGTGGTTGTATTAGCCTTGGGTGGTTGTTTTGTTACATAGAGCAATATTACATACGTCTATGACTATTTTGGCAGAGTTTGTGCATATACTTTTTCTATATCCCTATGCAATGGCTCTCCTTCCCTATTTATAGAAGCCATGAGGGTTACAAGTTGTAATTTATCATTGTAAAACTATGATTACATCTGTACTAAGCATTAAATGCTAGACGTCAAGCAATAAATGTGGGACAAATCATTGTCAGATTTTGGAGGTTAATTTACAAGCTGGTAGAGTATTCTAACTACCTGTTAGACATTAGCTATTCCTAATCATGCTGAAAAGAGTTTGTTGTAGCCTTGTTTGTTGGAAGCCATGAGCATGTGTCGCGTGGTGTGCGGCCTACTGCCTGGCTTCAGTAACCTCACCGATTTGGGTCATGCCTCCTTGCCTTCTTACTTGAATCTTTGGGCCTTCGCTGATCCATTTTGTCTAATCCAAAAGTGCCCATAACAAAACATGATCTGAATCACAATTAAAATGAAAAAACAAAGTAGAAAGCATCAATTCAAATCTTACAAACTTAGTTCAAAATTTGAGTTGAATCATAAGAACAAAAGTGCTGGATTTTTGCAAGCATGGTCGTAGGTTTAGTTAAAATAGCTACAATTCAACTTGCATAAGCAAGTTTTGCTTGAAATAGCAGAAAAACAAGGGAAGCAACTGTCTATTCAACCTTTTATTGAAAGTCCTCATTTTAATATGTTTTGAAAGTTCAAATAAGCTTATAACTTAGCTATTTCCATAGCAAATCAAACAACATCTTAACAGATCTATTCAACCACAAATTTGGCTACATAATCACCAAAAACTCATCTTATCCATTTGTACCAACTGATTAACAAATCACAGGCAAGAACACATCATAATTCGCAAGAAATGCAAGGATTGCTCACCTTAGCAGCTGAGAACAAACAAATTAAATAGATCTCACAAAGAACTTCAATATTCTTCGAGAGCATAAGAAGAGTTTATTAGCTTTTAGATTTTCCAAGGATTTTTCCTCCTCAAATAATCATATATGATTAGATTATGATTCCATTTAACAAAAACAAGCTATGTTTAATAGATTCAAGCTTTAAAACACTATAAAACTCAGATTGATTTATGGATTGAATAGTGACATGAATAGTGATAGTAGATTTAAAAAATTCATAACTCAACTATTACTCCATGAATCCACACGATTTGATGTCAAATTAAAGGGGAAGAGAAGAGGAATCAATTATAAAAATATAAGAAATTTACACAGAAGGATGAAGGATTACCCAAAGAGAGAGAAAGTGAGCTTGTCAAGAGAAGGTATGAACTTGGAGAAGAAGATATAATGCTATTGGAAGCAACTAGAATCAAGCATAAAAGAAGAAGGCAACCACCTCTTAAGGGAAAAAATGGAGAACAAAAATTTAAGACAACTTCCTTTGACATTTTCCTTAACAACTTTTATAATTTTTCTTGTTCGGCGATTTTGCCAATTTCTTCAACTAAAGTCCAATATTGACATGCTCACCAATCGCCAATAGCCATGAAATTTTGGCACAAATTAGTTAAATTAGCTGTCTTTGTAATGACTATAAGTTTACACTTGTTAGGCACCTATAGCCCTAGTTTCAATCTTTTCAAAGTTTTTCAGAAATTAGATTCTGTTAGCCTAGCCAGCTAGACTATCTTTTATTTTGATAATTAAAATAATTTTGATCATATCATATTATGTTTATGAGCTTTAATTGTTTGTTGAGTATGTGCAGGTTCAAAGTTCATCAAGATT
>JANHAO010000736.1:0-37954 GCA_026873985.1 Saraca asoca | reverse complement strand
TTTGGTAATTAAAAAGAAACAAAACTTCCCTGAGGAATCGACCCGTATTCGCCGGTTCTTTACTACAATTACACCGTGCGCTTACAGCTATTTTAAAACGTGCAACAAGTTTGTGCATATCATCAACTAAGGCACGGAAGTACTAAAATAAATTCATTCCAGCAAAGGCTATAAACTCGCTAAGGCATGGAGGCACTAAAATAAACTCATTACCTACTTGAACAACAAGATTGCTGTAGAGTCTTTCATTACCTACCTAAGCAACAAGATTGTTGGTAGAGTCATTCATTTTCTACCTAAGCAACAAGATTGCTATGGAACTGAGCAACGAGATTACTGTTTCATTAAGCAATGAGATTACTGTGGGACTAAGCAATAAGATTGCTGTTTTACCGAGCAGTGAGACTACTGTGGAATTGAGTAATGAGATTGTTGTTCCACTGAGAAGCAAGATTGCTTTGAGACTGAGCAACGAGATTATTGTTCCACTAAGCAATGGGATTGCTATGAGACTGAGCAATAAGATTGTTGTTCCACTAAGTAACAATATTATTGGCAAGGTCAAACTCATACCGTCCACTAGGTAACAAGATTGTTGTGGCATAACTCGCAAGGTGTAACTCACATATGACCTATTGCACAAAGCTCTTATGCAACCTATTGCTCGCAGCTCTCATGTAACCTATTGTTTACAACTCTTATGTGACTATTACTCGCAACTCTCATATGACCTATTGCTTGTAACTTACATGCAACTTATTACTCGCAACTCTCATGTGGCCTACCTATACACTCATTACCAAGTGAGACATTCCCATGCTCAGATTCATTAAGAAATATGATTGATTAGTTATCTAAATGCTTCATTTAATCTCATTTGCAAGAATTTATATTATCATCTATGATATGTAGAATATTCAGCACAAAATGCATGAACTAGGAAGAAAAGTTCATTCATTAAAAGTCTCAACAAGATAAATTTACATCAAAAGATTCAAAGTATAAATTAACAAGCCTATGGCTATTATATTCTGAAAATAAGACTGGCTTCTAGGAGGTAAGCTCCAGCCAGCAGGAGGACTGACAAGTATGCTTGCTCCTCAATCTTCTTATTGTCATCCTCCTCAACTAGAAGCTCATTTCCAGCTCTCCGCCCAGCACTAAAAATTCAAAAGAAGCTAAGAGACACGACTGGAAAGGCTGAACCCCATGGCATAACTGTGAAGAAATAATCCAAGACTTGTGCAAGATCTCTCAAAGTCCTCAAATAAGAATTGTCCATAAAGACTTCCTGTATAGCAAGCCACACATGCCTCATCAAAAAGTAAACCATAAAAAACATAGGGGGCCTAGCTAAGGCACCCATCAGGTCACTCAGTGAAGAAGGAAGAAAGACTTCCCATGTCTTAAATAGACCAGCCTGGCCTTACCCAGAAGTCCAGAAGAAGTCCAATTGTTCTTAATTAAATGGCTTGAAAGAAAACGAGGCTGACATGCCCATGGCTATGAAACACATACAGTAAGAAGTATGACCTTGAGTAGATGAAACAACAGGCTAAATGTGAAAACTTTGACTGCACGACAATCCACAAATAAAGACTTTGCCATTAAACTACAACTCTCAGTCCGTAAAGTGAATTGAGAGTTAGGGGCTTATATTATGGGTATTTTCTGGTATTGCGCAAAATGGGTTAACAAAGGCCTAACAGTAGATAAGTCCAAATGAGAAAAGCCCAATCTACCCTAAAACTAAGACCGCATAAAGGCACCAAATCGCCAGCTATAAGCTTAAAGCACAGAACAAGGTAGAAGCCCCAGCTCACTAGAAACGAGCCTTGATTCATATAGCCAACAATTTATCCTGCACAAGCTTGCATCACCAAATACAAGCTCACGAGCTCACGTCACTGGCCAAAGACTAGCAGTGACCCCAAATCAGGAGTCCCAGCTTGTGGGACGTGGCATCTCGCCTAGCTAAAAGCTCACTACGGGTGAACCTGAGGCAGGCACCCTCTCAGACTTGACTTATGGGGTCGATCTACAACAAGTAGCTTACAAGGGCCCACAGGCAGAAAGCAATCTACAGAAACTGGCTAGCAATTTATAGAAGCTAATTTTCAAAAGGCATACTTGTGAAATACATTTATTATTTTATGTAACAAATTTACAGCTTAATAAATTACACTTGTAACCTCTTAGCCTTTATAAATAGGAGGGAGAAGATCATTGTAAGGGGAAAGGCCCCAAAATACATACTGTAACTCTACCAAATTTTTCATAGAAATAAAACAATACCATGGACGTAGGGACTAGTACTATCTGGTTTTAGCCGAATCACGTTAAAAAGCTTCTAGTGTTCATCTTGCTCTTCCCCCACCTCCTTGCTTTAGTTGTTTCCCTGCATTTCCACAATCAAATTACAACTTGGAGATACAAGAATTGTATGAGTTGACTAGGATTTGGGGTTTACCAAATTTCATCATTAACAAGTACTTTGATGAAGAAATTTTTAGAGTAAGATGTTTTCTCTAAATTTAGAATTGATTAGAAGTGGAAGAGGAACCATTGTGAGTTACCTAAAAGGCTTAGAAATGAAAGTGTTGGAAAAATAGAAATTGAAGTGTACCATGTATAAAAGGAATATGCATTTTTCCAATATTTCAAGGGTAATCCTACTTTATATGGCACATTTATTTGTAATATTAAAAAAAAACTTATAGCTCTAAAAACCATCTACATATCTTGTAGCTTTTGTAAGAACAATTGAAAATTTTTACTAATTCTGCATGTAAAAGATAGTAAATTGCTACAATTATATTAAAAGAAGGTGTTGTACACTAAAATTAGCCTTGTGAGGACAAAACCCCGAGGGAGCAAAGACCAGTCCTTGCGCTTCAGCAGGAAGCTTTCTGAGAACTTCGGTTGAACCAACGAATAATAGCAACGGCAAAGAAATCACAGGTGCCGAACCTTACCTCACTCGCCATGTTACTACAACGCTACGAGGCACAGGCCAAAGGGCCACATTTCAGTAACAGCATGAGTTAGTGATAACGAGTTCAAGGATCGGCCCAACAATCGCTACACTCGCACTCGTCGCAACAACCCTTACAACTTCTCCAAAACCAAGGAACCCTTGCTTAAGACAGTAAAGTATCTTGCCTGACACGGCAATGGCTACAAGCCTATGCTATCGACCTAAGGAGCCCACTTCTGCAGCCTACAGTCGGACTATGGTCTTCTCACCGGCTTTTCTCATTTATTTGATGTAACAAGCAATTAATGCATGTAACCTCTCCTTCCTCTATAAATAGGACTGCCTTGTTAGCAAGAGGGGGAGAAGCCAATCTTGTAAGCAGAACTCCTGCAAAAATGTCCAATATTAATAATATCTCCGCCGTGGACGTAGGGTCCGGTGCCGCCCGGATTTAGCCGAACCACGTTAAAAATCTCTCCTACTCTCCCTCTTGACCACCTTTCACAATACTTCAAGAGTGGCATTGATTCCCGAAATTCACATCCCGTTGGCCGAAGTTTTGGTCCTCTGTGATGAATCGAATTTTGACGTCAACAAAAGGTTTAAAACATGAAATTTTGTAAAAAAAAATTGTAAATTGTTAAAATCGTTATAAAATCTATAAAATTCCTTATAATTTAAGGGGGGGAAAAGAATGACTCAAATTTCACATTATTTATATCAAACTTTAGAGTGGGAGAGATTGGACTGGGCTAATCAAATTTAGGTTTAATTTGTTTGGGAAATAATGATGAAGTAGACAATACAAACAGAAATGATAATATATTGTAAAAATTAAAGTAACTAGGATTGCCTTTATTATTATTATTATTATTATTATTATTATTATTATTATTATAGAGAGAGACTAGTCCTTTACATATGCAAGTTATTTTAACTTGATTGTTATGTCATTTTTATTATCAATTTAGTCTTTAACCTTTGGCATATTCAATTTGATTCAATTAAGTTCCTTTGTTTATCTATCTTTAACCTTACTAATGATAAAGAAATTCAAAATTTGATGTGGTACTTTCTGATACTTGTATAGCACCTACCATACTTTAAAGTTATCACATGTCTTTAATTCAAAAGTTGAGACTCAAAATAACTACATGAATTCTATCTTTTTTTTTATCATTCAAAATTATTGTTTTAATCCATATAAACATTTACTTGCATTCAAGCTATATTTAATGTCTATGCAAGCAGGGACACCACATTAGACTTTATACTTACACACCATCTTTAGTTAGCAAAGTAAGCTAAATGGAAGAGAAGACTTGAGTTAAGGAAACTAAATCTTTTAAGGATTAAAGTGAGAATGAAATAAAGACTAAGTTAAGAAAACTTACATCTATGAAGGACCAAAGTGATGTTTTAGTCCATTTCTAGCTATTGTTTCTTATTTTCTATCCTCTCCTCAAAGGCATATATAATTTCATATATGTAACATCCCCTAGGGTTAACTTGACTGGATTCATACATGAGGCCCAGAAAGGTAACTAGTTAACCACAGACTTGGTCACCAAAGGTGCATCGGCCAATCGACTGATTAATGTTAGGTCTAAGAAAATCTAAAGCATGAAATTCAAGGTTTTAAAATTCTATTATAGTCAAGTCGTCGATACAATCAAAGCAAAAACCCTATTAAGAAGAATTCCTGGCACATCTCAACCCGGATGCTCAAATCTGAGGTGAAACGATCAAGTTCAATTTCACTTTATCTTATTCTTATGTTTTATAACGAATTTAACTGGTTGATTCAAATATATCAAGATGATTAAAACAATGCATCCAAGCCTCTGATAAAAGACCATGTTGTACTAGAGATAGACTTATACATTGTAGGTCACATAAATTTCATATGATTAAGTGAGTGGGAATTCTACTATATGCCTCCCTTTTCATATAAAGTGTGTTATTTTGAAAATTACTTAAATTTTTTTATGTATTAGAATTAGGAATTAAACTGGAGAATTTAATTCATTAAATTATACTTAAATCAATTTAGTTAAAAATGATAAAAATATGATTAAACCTGCAAAGGTCGAAATTCATGAGGTAAATCAAAAATTGGCCTAGAAAGTCAATATATGAAAATTCATATATAAACCAAATTTACATGTAGAATGTAGATTTAGGATTTAGAATTTTGATTGTTTTCTTATGTGCATAATTGTTTGAAAATGTTTGTCATAGGAAAAGCAATGGGAAGTTAGCACTAGATTCAAGTTATGGATAATTTTAGGAATATCACATTTGCATAAGCGTATGACCATAGAGCATTCAATTGCATGAAGTTCAAGGATATTTTTTTACAAAATAGTTTTATGTTTTTAAGTTTAAGTTTCTTCAAAATTATTAATTCACAAGCTTTTGAAAAAGTTTTATTCATAGAAAATATTCATCAAAGATATTTTTATATAAGTTATTTTACATTATGAAGTTTTCTATAGTTTAGTTAAATTTAATTATTTTATTTAAAATTATTTAAGCAAACTATTATTCTTTTGAAAATAAACTCATTAGTTTATTTTAACGAATTCATAATCTCCTATGTTTTGAACATTCACTTTGATTTCAAACAGACAAGATTTTCTCTAAACAAAAACATATTCTTATTTCATAAGCATGTAGTATGCATTAGAAGAGAAAGAATAGATCGTAAATGTATGGATATGTAGTTGTTTAATAAGCAAGAGTAGTAAAGGAAATATAGTAATAGATGTGATAGAAACTAATGATAAAGAGATGTTTGTGTTTGAGAAATGACATATAATGGTAAATGATGGAAGACCTACATGCACTAGGAGATATATATTTATGCATGTTGTCACACAATGCAACAGGGGTCTATGAATTCAAAGAGACAAGAGTTTCTTGAAAAAAAAATATATTCTCATTTCATAAGTATGTAGTATGCATTAGAAGAGACAGAATAGATCATAAATATATGTACGTATATATAGTTGTCTAATAGGCAAGGGTAGTAAAGGAAATATAGTAACAAATGTGATAGAAAATAATGATAAAGAGATGTATGTATCTAAGAACTAACATATGGAGGTGAAAGCTGAAAGACATACATGCACTAGGAGATGTATATTTATGCATATGGTCACACAATGTAACAGGGGCCTATGATATGTTAGTCATCTATGGCGACATGAGGTCCTTGGCTAGGTGCAATTCAATAAAACTTTATAAGAATGTTATGTAAGGTTCCAATGGCAAATCTAGTATAAGTTATAAGTTTCAATAGACATTGCTCTTCCAGTAGTTACCGATATTAGTATAAATTGTTTGCAAGTTTACAAGGTCAATAGTATGTCAAGACCTTCATAAGACAATTTTATGACATAAGATATGATCATGATAAGACAACAGTATCATTAAGACTAAGGACAAATAATAAGAATATGGAAATCAATTAAAAGAGTATTGGGGATGATTACAAGTACAGTTTTTGAAAATATATTTATATTTATGTTTTTCTATGTACTATATGTATATTATATGATCTATATTTATATGTATGATCAAATGTTTTTAACCCAAAGATAGGTTAATTATTTCAACTCAAGGAGTAGTCATACTCACCCTCATTCATTAACATTTTTTAGGTTAATAAACTTACGGAAGCTATCTCAATTAAGAGATACTTCAAATATGCACGTAATTGAAATCAAGTACATGGTTCCTTTGATATACTTTAGGGCTTTGTGTTTGTCTATCCAAACAATAGATCCTTGGTTATGAAATTAGATTTTTAGTAAAAGGTTTTATTCAAAATTTCATAAACTGTTTATGAAAATGATTTTTAGAAAATCTTGTATTCATATGTTTTGAGATGTGACAAGTTGGAATTAGAGAAATGTACTTTCTCTAGCACGACACATTAAAGTTAATGGATACTAGTTTTGGTAGTATGCTCCTAGGAGCACACCTTATTTTTAAGGAATCCATTAATCTAATCACTAAAAGTAGTCAAGCTCATGTAATAGAAATTTACATGAAATAGAATATTGTTTGTTAAATAGAATAGAAAACATTTGAATGATTTAAGATAGGTAAGGGGAAGCAGAGAATGATGAGAATACCCATAGATGCAAGTTAGAAATAGATGATAAGGATGATGATGAGTGCAACAAAAAGGTAAAAATGGTGAAAAATGAAACTACCTCTAATATTAAGACTGAAGATAGAAGGATAATTTTATCTCTGGTCAACTAAAAGATAATAAAGACTAATATACCCCTATGCAAGGGAGGTAAGATAAAGAAGATAGAAACACATGCAACATAAGTAGACATGGAATTAGAAATTAGGAATAATGGAATCTAGCCCAAAGGACAAGAATCTCCCCAACCAAATTGGACAGTATGTTGGATTTTCTCACTTTAGGTATAAATTAGGATAATGAGAAAAAAAAAGAGGGGAAAAAAAGAAGTTAACTATGGGTCAACATTCAACCCTAGTCAAAGACATGAGTGGTCGACTAGTTGATCATGTAGGTAGCCTATAAAGAGACTTTCATTCCAGATCTTCTTAGTCTCTCCGAGACCTTTGTACCTCTTAGTGTACCCTATTAGAAATCCTACTCAGCATAAAATTTCCAAACATAAATTTTCTCAATTATGGAAAAGGAGTCAAAAATGTTTTATGACCCAGACCTATTCATAGATATTGATGCAACATATCAGTATGATTATGGAATAGGAACTAGGATTACACATCCACCCTATTTCATATGTCCTAGGAATTATGATAAACGTAGGCGGTAGGGAATACTCTAACCTTATAATCGCAATTGTGGTTGAAGTTCATGAGTTGTTTTTCACCCATTTACATACATGTTTTCAAATACTTTTATGCAAAATTTAGAGAAAATCAGCTAACCCTCCAGTCCTAATTATCTATGTGTGTGGAACTAGGATTACCATAACCACCCATCTGTTTCAAATGTTATTTGAATGTCCTGTCAAGGGAACTTCATTAATGTATTTTGTATACTGCGGTATGAGTGAAAATGAATTCCACATTCTAGACCACACTACCTTGGAAGAGCTGCTACTCAACTCCTAAGTCCTATACTACTTCATATTTAATATCTTAGTACCTTAGAAGATACAAAGGACTTAAGTCACATACGCATACTTGAACCTGATAACTTTACTATAAGATGGAAGGACATGCAACCTACCATAGATCGTCATAAAGTACATGTTAACCATGGCTTAGTAGGAGGCTCAGAAATCATTACCATATGGACCGGTCATTATGGTCCTTCTAATTCACTTTGGACATGGATTAGAAAATTTTAAATGATGGTATCTAGAACCGTCCTCTATGAATATATTCTTTGAGCTAGGCTACAAGATGGTTAGAGGCTGATGGGTCCTAAAAGCCAAAATGTAAGATAGGCAACAAGTAAAAGAATGAGTGAATCATGAAGTAATGCCACAAGTGGACAAAGAAGAACACCCATTTTTAAAGCTTATCAAACAAAAGTCTAAAGAAGCACACCGCCAAGAGATTAAACCATCATTGAGACTTATAAACTCTTTAAGGCAATTTCAACATGAATGGGAATAATATATTAAAGACTTAGGGCAATGGATCAAAGAATTCAAGCCTCAAATGTAAGAATGGAACAAAAGATGTACCGCATTGAAGAACACTTAGAGGATGTCCAAGATGCAACAATTTTGGATCCAAAATAAGATTTGAACTAAGACATTAGGATTAATGTTTCATATTCATAGTACGATTAGGAATTATGTTTGATTTCCTTCCTTTCAATTGATTGTTTTGATGCAGACAATGTCCCTTTTTGGGTGACACATAGATTTTGAGCTTATGAATTGATGGAATTTCTTATCATAATTATGCGAACTCCTTACGTATTAAGTTAAATGCAAAACTTATATAAGAAAAAAATGCCAGAGAAAAGGGAATAGAGGGCATTATGATGAATGCCTAGGAGAAAGAAAGAATAAGACAGGATATGAGATAGTACAAAATAGTATGATATGATATGAGTGAATGTTTTTATTTTAAAAACTTACATAAGGCATGGTAGTGACCCAGCTAGTTTAAATGCCCTAATACATGCTAATTGTTAGAAAGTTATAAATTTGAATGTTTACCACTCAAAGACATAAGGAATGGTATGACCCAACTAGTGTAAGAACTCTAAAAGGTATCTATGTTTGTTTGATGAAAGTTATTCTTGAACTATATGATATGTTAGATGCACATAAGAGCATGAAAGTAGTCTAAGACAAAAGATACATGGTTTGTTATGAATGTTATTTCATAAGTGTATGATCAAACATCTAGTGCCAACTAATATGTAGATTCACAAGAAACAAGAAGAAATGTAATCAAAAGGGTTATCTAGAACCTATGAATCAATACATACATGATACATGAGAAGAAAAGTTAAATAACAGTAAGAAGGAGGAGTTGAACATCAATAATCAGAAACCACAAGGAAATCCACACAGACCAAGTTAAATGATAAACGAATGAAACGATGGTCATGGATCAAGAATAAGGAATAGTATAGTATCAACAAGAAAAGATCAAAAGGGACCAAAAATTAAAAGATAAAAATCAAGGGATACCATGACAACTAAGGTAGAATTAGAGTAGTGCAATGGAAGTGTGATAATGATGGTTAAGCAAAAGGGTTGAAGAAAAATAGATGAAGGATTACAACAAAAATATGGATAAGGATCATATAGTGATAAAAAAACAAGGAATAAGGAAATCGTTGGGAGTATAATGAGGAATGAAGTATGACACAGCAAACCATACCGTTAGTATAGAATGGAAACAAATCCCTAAAAGCCTAGAATGAGCACAACAGAACAATTCAAGAATAAATTGTCTTAACTGGGAGAATTTGTAACATCCCTTAAGATTAACATGACTAGATTTGAACACAAGGTCAAAAGAATGACCAATTGACCACAAGTACGATTCTCAGAGGTAGCTAGTTAACTTGTTCTTAAAGGATGATCGATTGGTCAGTGTCAAGTCAGACAAAATACGATGCATAAAGTTTGAGGTTTCAGAATCCTAGTACAATCAGGCAATTGACCAAAGTAGAAACCCTATCAAGAAGAAGTCTCAACACACTCTCAATCTAGAACCCTAAATCCAAGGTAAAACAATCAACGCACATGTGAATTTAATTTCTTTTGATCTCATCTTATGTTTTATTTTGAATTTAACCAATCATTTTGTTTAGACCAAAACAATTACAACAATGCATCTAAACCTAGGACCAAAAGCCATGTTTGTACTAGAGATAAACTCATACATTATAGGCCATAGAAATTGCATATGATTAGGTGAGTGAGAATCCTACCATTTAGCTCCATTTTCATATAAAGTATGTTATTTTGAAAATTACCCAAATGTTTTTTATGTGTTAGAATTGGAAATCAAGCTAGAGAATTTTATTCATTAAATTAGTCCTAAATCAATTTAATTAAAAAATGATGAAATATGTTTAGAATTAAGAGGTCAAAATTCATAAAGTAAATCAGGAATTTACCTAAAAGGTCAATATATGAAAAGTTAGGTACAAACCAAATTTGTGTATGAAATGTAGATTCAAGATTTAGAATTAGGAATCGTTTTCCTATATGATTAAGTGCATAACTGTTTAAACGAATGTATGTCATGGGATAAGTAATGGGAAGTTAACATTGGATTCAAGTTGTGGATAATTATAGGAATCCTAAATTTGCATAAGCATATGAATACAGAGCATTCAAATTGATGAAGTTTAAGGGTATTTTTATAAGAAATAGTTTTATGTTTTTAAGTTTAAATTTCTTTAAAATTATTAGTTCACAAGCTTTCATAAAAGTTTTGTTTGTGGAAAATATTCATTAGAGATATTTTTATATAAGTTATTTTAAATTATGAAGTTTTCTATAGTTTAGTTAAATTTAATTATTTTATTTTATTTATAATTACTTAAGCAAACTATTATTCTTTTAAAAATAAACTCATTAATTTATTTTAATGAATTCATAATCTCTTACATTTTGAAAATTCACTTTCATTTCCAAGAGGCAAGAGTTTCTCTAAATCAAAACATATTCTTATTTCATAAGCACATAGTATACATTAGAAAAGACAAGATAGATAAAAAATGTATGGATATGTAGTTGTCTAACAGACAAGAGTAGTAAAAGAAATACAATAACAAATGTGAAAGAAAATACTGATAAAGAGATGCTTGTGTTTAAGTACTAACATATAAAGGTGAAAGCTGGAACAGTTACATACACTAAGAGATATATATTTATGTATGTGGTCACATAGTGCAGTAGGAGGCCTATGATATGTTGGTCACCCATAGCAACAAGAGCTCTTAGGATAGGTGCAATTAGGCACAACTTTATGAGAATGTTATGTAAAGTCCTGATGACAAATCCAATTTATGTTCTAAGTTATAAGTTTCAATAGACATCATTATTCCAATAATCACCAATGTTAGTATAAATTGTCTACAGATTTTAAAATGCCAATAGTATGTTTGGACCTTCATAAAATAATTTTATAACTTAAGATATGATCATGATAAGATAGCAATATCAGTAAGACTAGGACAGATAATCAAAATATGCTTATCAGTTTCAAAAGTATTAGAGATGATTGCAAGTACACTTTTTGAAAATATATATATTCATGTTTTCCTATGTGCTATATGTATATTATATGATCTATATTTTTATGTATGACCAAAGGTTTTCAACCTAAAGATAGGTTAGTTATTTCTGCTTATTGAGTAGTCATACTTACCTCATTCATTAACATTTTTTAGGTTAACAAATTTATAGAAGTTATCTCAATTAGGAAACACTTCAAAAATGCATGTGATTGAAATCAAATACATGACTCTTTTAATGTACTTTAGTGGTTTGTGTCCATCCAGTCAAATAATAAATTCTTAGTTATGGAATTAGATTTTTAGCGAAAAGTTTTATTCAAAATTTCATAAACTATTTATCAAAATGATTTTCAAAAAACCTTGCATATCATATGTTTTAGATAAAATGGCCCAAAAGTCAAGATTTTCATATGATTTTAATGTTTTCAATTTATAAAATGGTTTTCAATTATGGATTGCTCATGGCTTCATAGGTCACCACAAGGTGATTTGTGCCATTCATACCCTCAGATTTTGGGATGTGATAATATGTAAGAATAATTCGGGTATAAGTTTCCATTATTTTTCTTTAGGATTTGTTAAAGTGAAGAAATATCCCATGGTCATCATCCATTGACACTTTGCCATGTAACCTAAACTATCATAGCCAAGAAGCATCAAATTATAGCCCAAGGCTCATACGCTTTCTAGAAGCATGCCATCTCTATCTACAACCACTTGTAGACATGAACCCTAGGCCAAGTAATGCCATTATAAGGTCTAGTTGACCCATCCCAAATACTATATAAAGGATATGTGTCTAGAGTATAGGAATGATCTAATCTTCTACATTCTTCATACATCCCCGTTAGGCTACACAAGGATAGATTCTTTGCTACAACCCTAGCACTCTATTGTATCGAGTACATTATTCATATCAACCACCAAAGGTTCCTAAATCTTTGAGCACAATTAATAAAATCTAATAGCTATTATCTCATATTATTTACATTACATGTTAAGTCTTATTTACATGCTAAGTCTTGTGATACTCATAACCACTTTTATGATTTTGATGTCCAACATTAGGTACTTTCATTGGGAACCTAACAAGCTTTGTATTATAAGGTTTCTAACTCTCTATCCATCAAAGATCAAGTTATAGAGAAGAAATAAAAAAAGTATGCATAGTAGCAATTAGAATGCTTTTAATGACGACAATCAACAAGTTAGCTCTTAGCCAAAAGGTTCTCCTCAACCAGAGTCATTAATACAAAATCAAAATTCTAACTTGATTGACATTAAAAAACATATCACTAATGACAAAGAGGATCCCATCATCATTACTAGGCACAACACCATATTAGCTCATAGCTTAGTAAGCCATGAGTAAAGAACTAAAGGAAATCATTGAAGCTTTCAAGGAACATTCTAACAATGAGGAGATCAAATTTCTCTCTAAGAAGGAAACCTCCAAGAAAGATTTTTCAAGAACTAAAGAAGATTCTCATACTTCAAGTTCTAAAGACACACCTCGTAAATGAAAAAAGACACCTTGAGAGTCCTAAGAAGCCTAAGGTGAGAAAATATGATTGTTATGGAAGACTTGATGGTTATCATGGAGAGATTCATAGAAAACCTCACGACCATAAAGGATCTCATAGCTACTATTAAAAGTCTGATGGTTTTATAAAATCTAATAATTGATGAAAAGTTTAAAAAATAATTGATGACAATGACAACTCTTTATTTGTCATAAAATGAGGCACTCAAGGCAACTATACAAGTATGAGTAATTGTAGCTTAACCTATATGATGGAACTACCAATCCTAGAGATTAGTTAACATGATCATGGATCTTCCTACATCTCTTCCAATTATAGATGCAAATTTTGCTCACCACCTAAAAGGAGATATGATAACCTATTACAACAATCTTGCTCCCAAGACCATTAAGAAGTTTTGAACCATGGGAGAGATCTTCACCTTATAGTTTATGGCTAGTAAAAAGACGATGAAGACAATAGCAAAATTACTAAACATAATACAAAAAACCATATGAATGACTCAATTACTATATCCAAAGATTCAACAGCACCATGGTAGGGATAGGCAAACCCATCTTAAACATCATTAAGATCACTTTAATTTAGGGACTTCACAACCAAGTCTTATTAGACGCTTTAGCCTAAAAATTAGATGGCATGAGTCAAGACTGACTCATGGAGAAGATCAAAGAATACATCAGAGCCAAGGAGCTAGAAAGAGTTGTCAAGTGCGACTAAAAGACGACAAACAAAAAATATGATTGAGATCACTAATAACCACAAAAGAGAAAAGTAGGGAATCAAAGACTAAAGGAACAGGAAAAGGACCTACCTAAAGGTATAATATTACACTCTACTAACCATAATGAGGGATCAAATTCTCTTGAATATGGTAAAAGAATTCATAATCCCTACTCAAACTAATCAATGCCTCACTTCAAAAGTGAAATCAAATAAAGTTCTATATATATCACTAAGTTTACAACCATGACATTAAGCAATGCATCCAATTACATAATATCATAGAATATCTCATCCGAGTTACAGACTAGAGAAGTTTTTAACCAAAGATGAAGAAGCAATGCTTAAAACACGGTCAAGCCATAAGCAATGCAAACATCTGGAACAAACTAGCACTAAATGATAATGACGACAATGACATGCCAAAAATCAATGAAACACGACTCATGCCACTTAACTTGAAAAGTACAAGGAAAGTAGGCAATCCCCACAAGAAAGATCCACCTAGTCTTTTGTGTGAAAAGAAAAACCAACAAGGAACATAAAAAGTACGTTAAGGAATCCTACAATGTCACTTAAGATATTTCAACAACAAATACATCAAAGCTTGAGAACTGTATCTTCTTTTTCACCAAAGACACTAAAGGAACAAAAAAAATAACAATAATCCTTTGGTTATAGAAGACATAACAAGGTATAAGGTATAAAGACATTAGAATCACAATTTACATGCTACAATTATCAACTTTCCAACAACGAGGGCATGTCTAAGCAAACCTAAGAAATCAACACTTTGATGCTCAAATTAAAAGAGGGCAACACTAAGAACCAAAGGTATAGTGCTCCTGTAGTTTGCTTTAGTCAAATGAGATATGGTCTCCCTCTAGCATGTTGAATTTTTGGTGAACAATAACTTATCAATAGGCAATAGGATTTTAGAAAGACCATTACTTAATAAAATTAAAGAAGTTTCTTTAAACTATCATCTAGCCCTCAGTTCCTAACATTCTGAGGTATTATGAAACATCCCATATAGACAAGACTAGACAAGGTTAAGCCAGACTACCACAAAATGGCTTAGAGTCAATTTCATAACTTAAAATTTAGACTAAGGAAGGACCATAGGGTGGGTTGGATCGAGATTTTAGGCCACGAACAACCTCAGGATCTAAGTCAATCAATCGGTGAAGTCTTGTGAGGTTGACTGATCATGCCTAGATAAGTCAACCACATGCCTCTGTGAGCCTATATAAGAAGTAGTAACATTTTTCATAACCCTTATTCGTAATTAAATAGCTCCCAAAGCATATTTCTTAGCCAAAAAGGGTTCCAGTTTATGCTTTATAAGAATGTGAACCTAAGCTAAGGATTTTTGTCCAAAAAGGTCAAATTCTTTCCTTAAGTTCTCTTTCTTCCTTAGTCTTTAATTTTCTTTTGATTATTGTAGTTTCCCCAATAGTCAAAGGTTTAAGTTAAAGCTAGTGTAAAGGCTCTAAGGTTAGGTTTAGGAGATTTCTCTTCTACCGAGGTGAGTGTGGTTATTTGCTTTTCCTAACTCTATCTTAATTATTAAATTATATTTTTGAAATTAGCCCAAAATGTTTTTTACATGCTAGGGTACTCAGAAAAAGAATTAGATATATGTCTTAGGCCTAACAATTAATTAGAATTATTAAGGATGTTATGTGCTAAGTGTATGCATGTCAAGGCTAGAAAGACTTAGCCATTAGTCAGATTTAAAGCTTTCTTAATGTTGATGTCAGATTTTGGTAATGGCCCAAACTCTAGCCAACAGGGGTATTCTTTGGGATCTCTGACATTTATCCGATTCAAGCACAATAAAATGACAAGAATGGCAAAGAAGAAAGGAAGGGCAGAAGGAAAACATAGGGTTTAACGTAATTTGGCCAAATCCAGATATCACCGGACCCTACATCCATGGTAGCATATTATTGAGACAATATTTTTACAATGTTTGATCTCTGTTTCGGTAGAGTTTTGACATGGAAAGAATGGCCCCCTCTGCAGAGGAGTTCTTTCCTCATATTTATAGAGGAAAGGAGGTTACAATGGTAATTGCATATGCAGTAAATAAGTTACATCAATATTTAATGTACAAGACAACGTGCACAGGCTGAATCTCCTTTTTCGACTACTACAAGTTGTTTTCTACAAGTGGCCCCTACTTGTCCGTTAGGGCAAGACATGACTTAGTCTTTTATCTAGCGAGCCTTCAGGTCACTGGTTATGCTTCGTTAATCAAGTTGTTTGCCCATCCCTAGAGATAGGGAGGTTGAGATCGCTCCTTCATGCACGAGTCTGACCTAATGAGGTCACTTCACGACACAATCACGATGACAAAGTGACACTAGGTGTGCTTTGAGCTGGTTTTTTGGTCGTTCTCGGGCCCCTCACGAGCTCCTCTGGACCAAACCAATTTTTACATATAACATAAGCCCCCCAACTCTCAGCTTGCTCAACGGGCTGGGAGTTAAAACTTTTCTATTCTAGTTCAGTCAAAGTCTTTTACCGAGACTGTCGATTCATCTGTTCCAAGCCACATCTCTGGTAACACGTGTCCAGCAGTTATTGCTGAGTCAACTTAGCCTTTTTCGAGGCCATAAATGGTGAGGTTGGGGGAATGAATCTGGATCCTTCAATAGAGCTAGCCCAGGCTCTATATAAGGGAAAGACAATCCCTTCTAATTCTGCACTTGAGCAAACCATGGAGTTTCCTAATAAACCTCCACCATTTCTGGCATTCTGGCCTTCCTCAGAGGCGTGTATGGTCTATTGCATAGATAACTTAGAGGACTTATCTTCCTTAGAAACATGGAAGGATCTCATATAGATCCTAGACTACATCCTCTCAGCTCCACCATGAGGCATTTGTTCAGCTGGCCAACTCCCAGGGCTTCCTGATTAGCTTCCTTCAGGAGGAGCAGGCGGTCGAAGACAAAGTGATGTAGTACTGTCGTTGATTGTGCACTAGAAGAAGAAAGTTACGGCGTGCAAGCCCTAATAAGCTGAGATGTGGCCTTTTGTGGCTGATCCTTCTTCTTAGTCATAGGTTTTTCTCATTATATTTTGTTTAGCCTGTATTCAGAGCTTTCTGATGTAAATCTGCCTCGTTAAGGTATTTTTACAAATAAAATTTCTTTTCTATAGTTCCTGCTTGTTATCTTTGTTTCTCATATGCGTATTATCTGAGCGATTTGAATGATTTGCACATGTCTGAGAAATTGCTTAAGAGGCATGCACACTTAGTCGCAAGTGAGCTACGAATTAGAGCGATCCCACATCTTGGCCAACCTCGGGACCAATTAAATAAATGATTCTGCATGACAACTGTGAAGTTAACAGTGAACGATCTCATGCTCGGGCCGATCTCGTGGCCAAATAGATAGGTGCACATAGGAGCTACAAGTTAATTAAACTCACATGAGAGCTGTAGAATAAAATGATTCCATTGCCTTAGGCAAATAATCAATTCATCAATTCCCTATATTTTAGCGATCACAGAGTCATGCTAGTGTTAAGCATTTAATAGTATCTCCACACCTCAGTGAGCATGTAGCCACGCTGGCACAAGCGAGTATTTTTTAATGCCTCCGCACCTCAGCAAGCACATAGCCACGCTGGCACAAGCGAGTGTTTTTTACTGCCTCTGCACCTCAATAGGCTCATAGTTGCACTGGCACAAGTATTCATCAACTCATCTCTGAAAGGAGCTTTGGGGGGCCTTAACCGAATCGAAGATCGCGATTGGCATTAAGTCTCTCATGAGAATCAATAGAAGTTAACCGCATACGAGCTACGGGAGTCACTGTTCCTCATAAAAGTGGAGAGATAGAAATAGCAACATCGAGCTAAATAACAAATAGCTTTCAGCAAGGCAAAGAAAGAGCATTTTATTCATTATGAATGTTCAGAGTACATAGTCAATGTATGACTCGAATTGAGCCCCCTAGCTCTTGACTGGTATTTGGCTGGACAGGTTAGGGCTACTGTCCCACTGGTTGCACCACATCCTCCTTTAGGTGGCCTTTCCTAATCAGGTCTTTAATTACGTCTCTGAGGGCCAAACAATTTGAGGTCCTGTGTCTGGCCTCATTGTGGCAGGCACAGAACTCATCCCTGTTCCTTTGCCTATATGGAGTTTTCAAGGGTTTAGGCCTTTCAAAATTCTCCCTATCCCCCTCCGCCAAGAAAATACTATCCTGGGAATCTGATAGGATGCTATGGGTGCTGTGGCAACTCGAGAATGGAGGTCGCTCCTCCTTGCCCTTCTTAGTGAGTCGATTATCGGGATCATCCTCTCGTTTCCATGATAACCCCTCCTCTTGTTTTAAGTTGAACTGTTTGACTCGATCTTCTAGGGGCTGAAGGTTTCATCCCATCTAGTCTGTTTTGCTGCCCACTTGTAGAACTCGTTCAAGTTGCCAACTGGTGACTCAGACAAACTCTTGAAGAGTTTACCATCTTGACACAGCCCCGCTGAAATATTAGTGAGGATGGCCTCATCCGAGGGCTTTTCCACATTATTAACCTCGCACTTGAAGTGGGCGATATAGTCTTTCAATGTTTCATGCTTGCCTTGGAAAATTGTAGCGAGATGGCCTAAGGGCGCGAGCTACTTCTTCAGCACCCTATACTAGTCTAGGAACTTCTCCTGACACTCCTTCCAACTGTCGATGCTGCGAGCTAGGAGGCTCCTAAACCACATTTGAGGGGTTTCACCTAAAATAGCGGGGAAGACACGGCATCTAACTAAGGGAATATAGGTTTGGAGGCCTATCTGGATGTTGAACAGGTCCAGATAGTTATGCGGGTCGCTATCTCTGTTATACAATGGAATGGCTGGAACCTTGAGCTTGCACGGGAGGGGTTCCTCCATGATTTCCCTAGAGAAGGGAGTGCACTCTCCAAAGCAACTTTGGCTATTTCCAGCTTGTGGGCGCCTCTCCAAATGCTTGACTCTTTGAAAGATGCCTTCCACTAAAACATCCAAGCCCCCCGGTCTTTGGCTAGAGACTTGGTGGCTCAATTCACCTTTCTGGCCATATTGGTGGCGGTCTGGAGTCTGTTCTTGATTAATTTCCCTGGAGTGTTCAACTTCAAGTACGGCAGTTTTAGCCCCTTGCACATTCTGAACTCATGCTTAAACTAACATTGTGACTATTTTAGTCAGCTCTTCCATCATGCGCTCAAGTTTTTCCTGGCACTGAAGCCAGGCTTGTACTCCATTAGTGCCGTCGACAGCGGGGATTAGCTGCACTGAGCCGATTGCAGGGATGCCGGTGGTTGCGTTAATAACGGGGGCGATGAACGAGTCTGTCATCGAGACATGACCATCTGGTGTATGGCATTGTGCGTTTAAGTTTCAGGTAGCTCTTTCCTTGGCCATTGTAGCTAGCAATGAACCAGAACATGTGAGATTCCCACATATGGTGCTAAAATGTTGACGTTAGATTTTGGTAATAGCCCAAACTCCAGCCAACGGGGGTGTTCTTTGGGATCTCTGACCTTAATCTGATTCAAGCACAATAAAATGATAAGAATGGCAAAGAAGAAGAGAAGGGCAGAAGGAAAATACAAAGTTTAACATAGTTCAGCCAAATCCAGATATCACTGGACCCTACGTCCACGGTAGCGTATTATTGAGATAGTATTTTTACAATGTTTGATCTTCATTTCGATAGAGTTTTGACATGGAAAGAATGGCCCCCTCTACAGAGGAGCTCCTTCCTCATATTTATAAAAGAAAGGAAGGTTACAATGGTAATTGCATATGCAGTAAATAAGTTACATCAATATTTAATGTACAAGACAATGTGCACAGCCTGAATCTCTTTTTTCGGCTACTGCAGGTTATTTTCTACAAGTGGCCCCCACTTGTCCATTGGGGCAAGACATGACTTAGTCTTTTGTTTGGTGAGCCTTCGGGTCACTGGCTATGCTTCGTTAATCAGGTCATTTACCCATCCTTGGAGATAGGGAGGTCGAGGTCGCTCCTTCGCGTACAAGCCTGACCTAATGAGGTCACTTCATGACGCGATCGCAATAACAAAGTGACACTGGGTGTGCTTTGAGCTGGTTCTTTGGTCATTCTCAGGCCCCTCGCTAGCTCCTTTAGACTGAATCAATTTTTGCATATGACACTTAATTAATTAATTAATTGGTAAAGCTAATAAGGAACTAAGATAATAGTTAGCTAACAAGATAGGAAAGGGTAAGATAAGTATATTTAGTTATAGAAAAGTTCAAAGGATAATTGTGATTGTTAACTAACACAATAAGTGAACATTGGAGGACCTATATGCATTAGGAGATGAATTTGTGGTCACCCATATGACAAGGGGTCCTGGGACAGATGTGGTCACTTATGTGACAAAAAATCATGGGATAGATATGTTCACTATGAGACAGAGAGTCATAAGATCAGGTGTGATCAAGCACAAATTATCAAATATATTATGTAAGATCCCAAGGCACATTTTAGTTTAAGTTTTTAGGTTTAGCAAATATCACTCCTACCAATGATCCAATGTGTCAATATAATTTATATGTTTGTTTTGCAGGGACAACAACATAATCTTTACCTAACATTAGGAATATATTATGATAGATTACGCATAACCTTTCAAATTGATTAGTTTTTAGAAAAGTTATGATTTATAAGCAAAATGATGCATAATTACGAGTACATATCTATATTATATTTTTATGTATATGCTACACAAGTTTTATGATGAAAAAGGATATAAAAACCCCTTCATTAAGTACTGTGATTATACTTACTCCTTTTTTTTAACATTTTTCATATACATAATGTTTCAAGATCCCGATCAGGAATAACCTCCTCCTACTTAATAAGGGTAGGAAACAAAGTTCAACATATGGGTTCATTAAAGGAGAAAGTTGGCTGCCAACCAAGCTGACTCTATTATTTATGAGTCATGAGTTTTCAAAACATTTTCATTATTTAAGTTTATTTGTATTTCTAGTGCAAAAAAATTCTTCAAATATAGTTTTAAGTTAAAGCGCCCACATTATTGTTGAATCTTACTCAAATATTTAATCAAGGATTTTATTTGTATAAGAGTTATGAGTCATGAATTCATGACTGATCCTTGCCAATCATATTTCCTTGAAATTGGGGATGTGACATTTCAGGACCATCCATAGAAACAAAAAGAAGCAAGGCCTTAAGCCATGGAGATGATAAGACTAAGAAATAAGAAGATGAGGAGTAGGACCAAAGAACGAGATGGAAAAGATAAATATGTAATGCTAAATTCTTTATAAGAAACCACTATAAATTTTAAAAAAATGGAATATATAGAATTTATATGTATAAGGTTTGTAAAATGCATTTTAAAGAAACTTTAGTAAGTGATTTTATGAAGAAAAAAAACTATAGTTATGTAGTAAATGTTTCAAATGCTTTGATTTAATAAATTATTTTAGTAATCTTCATGAAAAAAGATAATAAATTAATTATCCTTGTTTCCAACTACTTAATGATTATTTGACTTACTTTATGACAAAATATAAATCTTAAATTGTATTAAATGGTATTGTAGTTTTATTTAATTAGATTCTAAATTAGTGATGGTATATATTATATGTGAAAATTGGTTCGGTCCAAAAAAGCTCATGAGAAGCCTGAGAATGACAAAAGGACCGGTCAAAAGAACTATCCGGATCATTATGCCTTCAATCTGTGAGCGCGATGCCTCGGCTCAAACTCGAGCCTAACGGAACGAGTTCGAGATTTCCTTCCTGATGATGTGCACAACCCCAACTGCACGATCTAGTTAGCAGAATGCTACTAGCGACGTGGAGCTCGCTAGATAGAAGACCAAGTCATACCTTGCCCCAACGGTCGAATGGGGCTTGCCTGTAGAAGATAATCTGTAGTATTCGAAAAAGGAGATTTAGTCTGTATATTCTATCTTGTACATTAAATGCTGATGTAACAGATTTACTACATATGTAATTACCATTGTAACCTCCTTTCCTCTATAAATATGAGGAAGGATCTCCTCTGTAGAAGAGGCCATTCTTTCCATGTCAAAACTCTGTCGGAACGGAGATCAAATATTGTAAAAATATTGTCTCAATAATACGCTACCGTGGATATAGGGTCCGATGATATATGGATTTGGTTGAACCACATTAAACCCTGTGTTTTCCTTCTGCCCTTCCCTTCTTCTTTGCCATTCTTGTCATTTTATTATGCTCAAACCGGATAAAGGTCAGAGATATTGAAGAACACCCCCCATTGGCTGGAGTTTGGACCATTACCAAAATTTGACGTCAATATTTTGGCACCGTCTGTGGGGATCTCACCTGTTCTTGTTTATTTCATGCTACAATGGCCAAGGGAAGAGACACTAAAGCCTCTAATGCGTAACCCCATCCTTTGGATGGTCATGTCTCATAATAGGCTTGTCTACTGCTCCTATCATCAGAGCAGCGACTGGTATCCCTCTGACCAGTTTAATACAATCGGTTCTCACCACTAATGACGTCAACGGACCACAAACCTAGCTCCAGCATCAGAAGAAACTTAAGCACATGATGGGGGAACTGACTAAGGAAGTCACGTTGTTAGCACAAATGTGCAGAGACAGACTGAAGCCCCAATGCCAGTGAATGCTCTCTAACAATAGAAAAACTAGCATCTGGGTGATCTCAACCAAGGTAATACTCAAGCTTATTGCTCGCAAAAGTGGACCCCAGGTTGTGACTCTCGAGATAATAGAGACCAAAGCACCCAACGATAGTCCAGCTAGCACTCTGGGATACGAGACTCGTTAGTTGGAGAGTTGTTTCAGAAGATGGCTCAGTTGGAGGAACGCCTCCAAACTCTGAATTATCGATCTCATTACGAGGAACAATTACCACTATCTGAGGAGATTGAAGCTTGAGCTCTTCCTCCCAAGCTCAAGGTCCCTATGATTCCGTTGTATAATGGGGATTCTGATCCATATGATCATCTGGACGTGTTCAACATTTAGATGGACTTGCAAACAACTGACCCTTTAGTCAGGTGCTGGGTGTTTCTGGCCACATTGGGAGGTATGCCTCGAGCTTGGTTCAGAAGCCTCCTAGCTCACTCGATTGGCAGTTGGAAAAACTATTAACAAAAGTTCATTAGCTAGTATCGAGCACTAAAGAGACAACTGGTGCCCCCCTGCCACCTCGCCATGGTCTTTCAGTGCAAACAAGAGTTGCTAAAGGACTATATCACTAGGTTTAGGCTCGAAGCCAATTTAATGGAGAATCCATCTGAAGAAACCATGCTAGACACCATCTCCGTAGGACTTCGCAAAGATAGAAATCTATACAAGAGTCTGTACAAGTCCCCAGTGAAAGACCTCACTGAATTCTATGAGTGAGCTACTAAGCATATCAAATAGGAAGAGACTTTTGGTTCAGGAAAGTCTGACAAGAAGGATGAAAAGGCCGGCTCCCCTCATGGTAAAAAGAGGAACAACACAGAACAAGGCAATCATTCCACTAGACGGACTGTAAAAAAGTCCAGAAGACCCAAAGGTGAGCTACCTTAGCACTCGGACTGTTATGAGCAATATAGTATCCTATCAGATTCCCAAGATAGGATCTTCATGACAGAAGGGAATAGGGAAGACTTCAGGGTACCCTCACCTTCTAGGATCCCTTATAAGCAGAGCAATTACGAAGAATTTTATGTCTATCACGACGAGGATGGTCACGGCATAACAAATTATTGGGCCCTCATGGGAGGCAATTGAGGACCTAATCAGAAAAAGGTGTCTAAGGGAGTACGTGATGCAGCCCTCAAGGCAGTAGCCCCAACCTTCTCAACTCAATACTAACCAACAGCCGGGGGGCTCGGTCCGAGTTATATGCTGACGTTGTATTTTAGATTTTGGGCTGAATGTAATTGCCATTCCTTTGATTCTGTTGAAAGTTATTTGTCGATTGATTTAATGTCATTCACTTTGCCCTCTTTGCTTCCAAGTGCTAGCAACATCCGCAGCTCACATGCGATCAACATATTGCAAATCTTATGAAAGACTTCATGCTCCATGCCAACTATGATCCCTGATCCAGTTGAGGCCCCCCAAAGCTCATTCTAGAGAAGAATTGATGAACACTTAACTAGTTGAGCTGTGAGCTCGCTGAGGCGTGGAGATGCTCAAAACAAATGCAATTAACCAGTTAAGCTGCAGGCTCACTGAGGCGTGGAGACACACAAAACAAACTCACTTAACCAGTTGAGCTGTGGGCTCGCTAACACGTGGAGATGCTCAAAACAAACTTAATTAACTAGTTGAGTTGTAGACTCGCTGAGGTGTGGAAACGCTCAAAATAAACTCACTCAACCAGCGTAGCTGCACGCTTGCTGAGGTGTGGAGGCACTCTTAAATATTCAATGCTAGCATGACTTCGTGATTGCTGAAGCTTAAAGAATTGACGAATTGATCACTTGCCTAAGGCAACGAAATCATTTTATTTCGTAGCTTGCATGCAACAACTGTTCGTAGCTTTCATGTGAATTTATCTTATTATTCCCATACTAACTTGTCTATTTATCTGGCCACAGGATCGGCTTGAGCATGGGATCACTCTCATTTACGACTCATGATACTCTCTGAGTACACGCAAGTCGCACAAATGATTCAAACTAAAGTGTTTGCAAAAGAAAATGACAACAAACAGAAATTATAGAAATAAGATTTTATTCATTCAAAGACCTAAACGAGGCAAATTTACATCAGAAAGCTCCGGCTACGAGCTAATCAAAATGCAAGGGGAAAGACTTTGACTGATCTAGAATCAAAGAATTTCAACTCCCAGTCTACTGAGCGAGCTGAGAGTTAGGGGCTTATATTATATGTGAAAACTGGTTTGGTCCAAAAAAGCTTACAAGAAGCCCGAGAACGACAAAAGGATTGGTCAAAACAACTGTTCGGATCGCTATACCTTTGATCTGCAAGCACGATGCCTTGGCTCGATCCCAAGCCCAACGGAGCGAGTTCGGGATTTCCTTCCTGATGATGTGCATGACCCCGATTGCGCGATCCAGTTGGCAGAATGTGACTAGCGACATGGAGCTTGCTAGATAAAAGACTAAGTCATACCTTACCCCAACAGTCGAATGGGGCCTGCCTGTAGAAGACAATCTGTAGTAGCCAAAAGAGGAGATTTAGTCTGTATATTTTATCTTGTACATTAAATGCTGATGTAATAGATTTACTGCATATGTAATTACCATTGTAACCTTCTTTCCTCTATATATATGAGAAAGGAGCTCCTCTACAGAAGAGGCTATTCTTTCCATGTCAAAACTCTGTCGGAACGGAGATCAAACATTGTAAAAATACTATCTCAATAATACGTTACCGTAGACGTAGGGTCCGATGATATCCAAATTTGGCTGAACCACGTTAAACCTTGTGTTTTCCTTCTGCCCTTCCCTTCTTCTTTGCCATTCTTGTCATTTTATTGTACTCAAATCGGATAAAGGTCAGAGATCCCAAAGAACACCCCCGTTGGCCGAAGTTTAGACTATTATCAAAATCTGATGTCAACAGTATATTTAAAGTTATTACATTGGCTATTGAATGTATTTTGGATTAAGTAAAGTTTTAATAACAACTATCTTGAAAATAGATAAACCATTTATAGTTGTTTTAAATGTTTAAAGTATCAATTATTCTAACCATTAAATAAACATTGGTTTACTTTATGACAAGATCGTTAACTAAAGCTTTATTAAATATTATTGAAGTTTCATTTAATTGAATTTTGTAGATTTAATACTCTATTTTCATTAAACTAGTTATTTAAAGCATACTAAGTATATTTCAATTTTAATGATTTAAAATCTAAAATCTAGGTATATTTATTGTACTTTATTAAATCATATCTTAAATTTAATTGGAATATATTTGAAATACAATTTTAATTATTTTAATTACTTAATGTGTATTATTATCATACCCATTTTAATGCATACTTACTTTATGTTAACTAAATACAATTTTTATATTGGTTTTGAATGAATTAAATATACTCTTAATTTATTAAATTCTCTCCACTACTCATTTTTTTATCTTTTTTTTCCCTTTCATTATCTTTTTTAACATTCCCCCTCTGCATCTCCTAAAAACCCAACCCCTTTTTCTTCATCCTTTTCTCTCACCAGACTTCTCCACCATCATCTCCCACCTCCCCCTTACTTCCTCTTCCTTCCATTTTCGTGCTAGATTGAAGCCTGCTTGCTTGATTTCAGTTAGTTTTTCCTTCTTCCTTGCTTAAGGCTAAATTGTGCTATTTAGAGAATGAAAGGGGGTTTAGCTTGATGGGGGCATGTTTGGGCTTACTTTTGTTGATTTTAAGGTAACATCTAGTCCCTCTTTTAAGTTCAAACCATTACCTTTAAGCTGTAGTAAGAGGATAAATTGATTTAGGGTGATTTTTGGTTCCATGAATAGTGACTTATGCATAATTTTCTACTATGCTTTGGTATATTTCATGATGTCTCTAGTTAGTGCTACTAAGGGCTGTGTTTTGATGCTTTCAAGATATATTCTTTGCCTAATTTAAAATCAAAGGATTTTATTTAATTTATAGAAAGTAAGGGAATGAATGGGTGATGTTTTGGACCTAATTTATTTGGTTTTTGGGTAAGGTTCTGTTTATTATGTTCATCGTTGTGTAGGAGCTATCTATACATTAATATCATATGACTTTTATGTAGGAAGAGCTTGTGTATGATAAGGAATCAATAAGGATTGTCATTGCCTTGTTTTTGGTGAATAAGGTTAAAGATTTTGAAAAGCTTTGAAAACTAAGCTCAAGAAGGTTAAGATTTGTGAGTGAATAATTTACTCCCCTTTTTATGATTGCTATACAAAAGTATATTTTATTTACTATTTTGAACTTGGAAATTATAATTCACTATGATTCCAAATTAACTTGAATATTTACTAGTTACTTACATTTGAAAATAAAATTATATGTTATATCAAATAGTATGTACATTATATATTTCGAAGAATTGATTCATGTGTTTGACACTAAAATTTGCTATTTTGAAATAGTGAATTGTTGAAGCTTTTTGCAAATTGCTACTTGAAACTGATGATTGAATTATTGAATGGTTGAATATATGGATTGATTAGAAATGATTCGTTTCTCTTTTGTCAGTAAATATTATTTCATGAAATAGTAAAGTATTGAGTTTTATTGTAAAAATGAAATTTGCATTCTTAGGGAATTCCCTTAGAAAACCTCCAAATACATTTGTAAATTAAATTAACATGAGAACTGAAATTGCTAGAGGAATAAGGGGAGATTGAATTGGTAAAAAGATAAGGTGAATGATATGATTGATGTTGATTAAATACTATGAGGTAAGGTTATCTTTAGGAATTCATCATTAGATCCTAACTCTATCTCAAAACTATGTATTTTCCTTTGCTACATGCATGTTATGAAGCCCGTTTATCTACTTTTCATTTATCATGAGTATACTTGAAATTACAAGTTTATGCTTCTTATATTATTTGTTTGAAAAACTTCAAAGTGTGGAAGTATGTTTGCTAATGAATTTTCCTAGCTTCATTCAATGATAATAATATTCTTGTATCAAAAAATCCCATCACTGAAAGTTCTTGTGATAACAACTATTACTTGTCATTGAAAGTTTCTATTTTGTGACAAAGTTTGTTGTCATTGTAAGTTGAAATTTTTTGTAATGAATTTTTAGTGACAAAAAGATATTGTTGTCACTATAGACCGAATGAAAAATTTTTGAATCACTTTGAAATTTGATGCACTTGCTTGCCTTGAGAATTGGACTCGTGACATTATAAATACATACTTCTTTTTTGAAATAAATGTCATTTATTATAAGTAAATTGTTATTTCTTATTTTAATTCTGTTAATTTTTCAAGTCTACATATTATTTCTATTTTTCAAATAAACATTAGTATTTAAATTTTTAAAATAATTTGTATTTGATGTTTATATTCTATATAATATATCATTAAGTTATTTTTATTTAATAAATTTTATTGATATTTATAATAAAAAATTTAAATTTTCCAATAATTGAAATAAATTATCATTCTCATACTACAAAATAATTATTTATGTGTATTTAAAAAATTTATATTAAAAAAATTTGCATCCAGTATCATTCTAATTTATACTATTTAATAAAAGAGATCCCTAATCATGCATTTATTTAAGAAAATGCCGCATCATTAAATTTTTTAATTGTCTTTCTTCTATATCCGCCACATCATGATTCGTCTTATGAAACATGTATCCTTCAATTTGAAAATTGGGATCCTCTCTCATATACTTTGATGTCCCTTCTCAGCTATTAAAACAAGGGAATAGATTAGCCTTTTTAAGAAAAAAAAAAAGAAAAGGATAATTGAGAATCAAGATATTATAAAAGTCTGTGTTAATTACTATCCTAAAATTAATTTTCTATCATTATTTCTAACTCAATCACAAAATAAATTTTTATCATTATCTGTATTTAAACTTTTGAGATTTGAATTTTGATATTATAAAACAAGTGATAATATGGAATAATTAATTATATGATTTAACTGATATTTTGCCTTCAATAATTTGTTTCACTTTTTTGATAAATTTTTTAAGTATAAAAAAAATAAAATTTAACCCATGATTATCCAAAGAAAATATTTAACTTGGGATTATCTAAAGAAACTAATGCATGAATCAGGAACTTACGAACATCACAAATTTTACTCCCATTCGAGCTTTGTGGTGTTCAATAGGAATTTTACTAACACACGAGCTTTAATAAATCTTTTTCAATTATAATTTGGATATAATTAAAAGAAAGGATAAAGTATGATATTCCTAAAACATAACAAGTGATAAGTCTCTATGGTTGTTATTCTTAATTATTTTTTCAACTTGCAAATAAAATTTTTAGCCTGTGATGATTTTATAATTTTTTTCTTAACTAACATATTATTAATAGGCTAATAAGTTTGGATTTATGGAAGCAGTATAATACATATTAGCATATTAAAGTTCTAAGCAAAATTTTGACTAAACTAATTTTTTGTAATTCAAATGATAAATTGGATATATGAATTATAAATAAACGATAAATTTTATGTTAGCTAAAAAATATACTTTCAATAGCACATATTATTTAAGGTAAGTTAGTCAGAAAGTGACCAGAAAAAATACGCTTAGAGAGGAAAGTGTCATAATATTTACGAGTTCAACTTGTGGTACTTTTATTGAATTGAAACTAAAATTGTTATATGCAAAAAATGGTCTCAAGAACTTGTAGGCCTCGGGCATGCCAAAGGCACTTAGCGAGCTTCGCTTCGCTCATCAGAAAGTGGCACAATGAAGTTGTCCCAACACCATCCCGCAAAACAAGTCCTTGCCTCGTGAAGCAGCGACCCAACAATCCAGCAAGAAGATCACAAGACCCGCTCGCCAAATAGCCAAACACCCTACTCGTGTCTGCTATCTCGCTACAGCAGGTCCCCATGATGCCCCCAAGCCAGGGACTCCCACTCGGGACGCCCAGCACCTCGCTTGGCATAATAGCACCAAGTAACGGACGCTAATAGGCTCAGTCTACAGCCAACCAAGGGGGCCCACCTTGCAACCTACAATCTGCAGTAGCAAAATTGTAGTCTCTTTATTATCTTTTCCATTTATATCTTGATATAACACAACTGTAGCTGGTAATTAATGCATGTAACTCCTCCTTCCTCTATAAATATGATTGCATTATTAGAAGAGGGGAGAGGCCAAACTCTGTAAGCAAAAACTTTTACAACAATAAAATCTCCGTCGTGAACGTATGGTCTTGTGCCTCTCGGATTTAGCCAAACCACGTTAAACTCACCGTCTCTCCATCCCTTCTTCCTCTCGGTCCATCTTCATCCGCACTTCAGAAGCAGCATTGGATCCTTGAACTCCTCCCCGTTGGCTGAAGTTTGGGTCTTCTGCATGAACCAAATTTCACCGTGAACAATAATAAAATCCTTTTGTAATGAATTTTCATTTGTATCACACTTGTGAAGTTTATCTACTTTATATTTTATTGATGATTTGTAGGTACACACTTTACATGTTCAAAGAGGAGGAAGTTATATGAAAACAAAGTATTAATAGTACAAATACAATAGTTCTTACACTCCTGAATTCTCCTATTCCAAATCTTGATGTAGATCTAACATTTGAGACAACGTGTGACAATCAAATCATGCTCTAATCCAAGTGCAAGTACTTATTTTTCATGTCTCAAATTTATTTGTATTTATTGATTTAAAAAATCTATTATCTCAAAAAGAAATTATTGGAATAATCTAAATAATCTTCATTAAGTAATTAAAATTTGATGTAAGAATTAAGATTTGAGCTAAGATACTTAGTTAATAATATGTTGGCAGTATTTGCTACATTTTTTTATAATATATACAGAATTTCATCCCAATCTAAAGAAGCAAAATCAAAACATTTCATATCTAAAATTTTATGCTCCTCACAATTAATACTACATGTAATTTTACATTTTTTTTGTTGTAGTTTCTAACTATTTATCATAAAATATATTCATGAAAATTGGACTACAATCAACACTGCACCAGAACAAGACAAGGAGAATATTCCTTTGTTACAAAATGCACATGTGTCTAAGCAATTACACCTTACTGATTTTCATCCAATTTTAAACAAGTGAATGAATCCTACGGAAGTGTGAATGTCATCAACCCAACAGATGCAAGGTTGAAATGCATTAAAATCATGTTTGAGCAACGTTTACGAAAAGGTGTCAAAGCTACAGGTAAATCATTTACCATACGCACTCTCTATTTAACATTTTTGTGCATCAACTTTATACTATTTAATAAAACAGATCATTTGAAATGCCTTATCTTCTGGTGAAGTCGCATCAGCCTTATTATGATGACGCCATTATCATTATTTCTAGTGAAGTTACATGAGATAATAATAAAATTAGATTTTATTATTTATTTATTTTTATTTTTATCTTCTTTAACTTTTTAAAAATTAAGAAACAAAAAATTAAAATATCAAATCCTAATTAAACTTTACAATTTAAATTTTGATTTTTTATTTAGATTTCTTTATTTTTTTCTTTTGACTTTTGATAATCAAGAAAAAACTTTAGAATCAAAAAATAAATCCTAATTAGGCACTTAAAATTAAGTTTCTATAGTTGTGTTTATTATAAGTTTCTAATTTTAATTTTGAAATTTTACTATTTATTTATCATTATTCTTATCAATATTGAATATTTAAAAATCAAATTTTTACCATTATCTTTATGTTTGATATAAGCTTTTTAGTTCAAATTTTAAATTTCTTATTGAAATTTACTTATTAATTTGCTTTCTTTTGTTAAATTATACTTTCTTATAATTAAGCAGAAGTAGATAAATAAATAAATAAATATTATTATTCTTTGATATTTATATTTACAACAAATTAGTATAGTTTTAAATTATTTTATAGTCATTACACATTTGTACAATATGTAAATTTTATTATCTTTTCAAATAATGTATATGAATGAATAAATAGTTGATATTCATATTTTACAATTAAATTGTGCATCCCACGGGTATTATTCTAATATTATAAAAAAATTATATTAAAAATCATATCAAGAATAATATTTGTGACAATCATTATCGTTATTAAGGCTTTTTTTAGTAAT
This sequence comes from Saraca asoca, assembly GCA_026873985.1. Taxonomy (NCBI): domain Eukaryota; kingdom Viridiplantae; phylum Streptophyta; class Magnoliopsida; order Fabales; family Fabaceae; genus Saraca; species Saraca asoca. Next base: position 6,217 of record JANHAO010000736.1, on the reverse strand, counting down.
AATATATTTATATTGTCATTAAAAATATAATATTTATAACAACTAATTTTGTCACTAAAAATCTTTTATGACAATATATTTATGTTATATTGTCACTAAAAATATAATATTTGTGACAACCAATATTGTTACTAAAACTTTTATTAGTAACCATTTATTTATGTCGTCACTAAAAACATAATATTTGTAACAACTAATATCATCATTAAAACTTTTTTAGTATCAACATATTTATATCATAACTAAAAATATAATATTTGTGACAATCAATATTTTCACTAAAGCTTTTTTTACTGGCAACATATTTATCTTGTCAATAAAAACTTTTCAATAAGTGTAATTGATGCCACTAAAAACACACTATTTTCCCCATAACTTAAAATTTTTTATGAGTACAAAAATTAATTTTTGGTGGCAACTATAGTAATGACAAATAAAACTTGCCACACAAAAAATTATTATTTTTGTGATCATAAACTTACCTTGTCACTAATATTGATATTTCAATTACAACAGTGAAATATTATTATTAAAGCATTGCCTTCAATGACAAAAATATCACTCATTATTGAATTTTTGTCATTAAAAAATTCATTTCTTGTAGCAATTTCTCATATTAGATTCAAATTGGGATTTTGCTATTTTTATTGAAATTTATTTTTTCACTAATTCAGAATGTATCCTTGAATTTAATAAGTTATGGACTTAAGATTTAACTTTATTGAGAATGGAATTTCAATTGCAAGTTTATTTCCTACTTGAGTAAATATTTATATTAGATTTTAATTGAATATGATTATAAATTAATCACTGATTTCTAGTGAATTATTCACTCACTGAATTTTAATGAAACTCACCTCATTTTCTTAAAATTAATTTTCAAAGTCTTGACTCGTCAGGGCACAAGACTTGATCCTACCCCTTAATTGGATGGTTTAATGTGCTAGAGATTGAAGATAATGTCTTGAATTATATTTTGGCAATTGATCTAGGATTTGTCTTCACATATTTGTCTTTAGATGTTGAGTTTTATTGTGTCATGTCTGTTGCATATACGAATTTTGGGTAGGACATGTGGCCTTCCACTACTATTTCGGCCTATGGCCTGGTGTCTAGAAAATAATGGATATTGTACCCGATTTTCTATAAATTTATAAAAGAAAGATTTTAATATGAATCATATGTTCTATTATTTTATAAATTGTTTTATTTGTTTATTTATTTTACAAATTGATTATTGTCAAATATTTTTCAATACTAGAAAGTGTAGCATAAGTGGAGTCCAAGAGTAAGACTCATGCATGTGGGGAGTTGCCCTAGGTGACTTCCTACACTAGTCATGCATACAAAGCTGGGGCATGGCAAAAGAAGTCCTCACTCTATCAAAGTCTAACCTTAAGAAAGCAACCAAACTCAACATCTAAGCCAACTTACTTGAAAAAGACAAAAGGTCAGAACCTGAAGATGACCTGAAAAAGGTCTAGTTCAATTATCCAACTAAGTTTATTAGCATTAGGAAAGCCTTACTAAAGGAGCAAAAATCCCAATTAGTTGAATTTCTAAAAAAGAATGTCAACATGTTCATATGGGGTCCCTACAAATATGCCAAGAATAGATCCTTGAGTCCATAGTCCACTAATTGATGGTGGATCTAATAACCACACCAATGAAGCAAAAGAAAAGGCCTATAAGAGAAAAGCACAGTTGAGCTATTAGTGACGAGATAAAGAAACTTCATGAAGTAAGATACACCCAAGAGATAAAATACTTGGAATAGTTAGCAACCCTATCATGGTGAAGAAAGTAAACAAAAAATGGAAGATGTGTGTTGACTTCATATACCCTAACAAAGCCTATCCTAATTATAACTATTCTTAACCTGCCATTAACAAGCTTGTAAACGAATCTATTGTACACAAAGTAATCAGCTTCATAAATGTTTTCTCTAGATACAATCAAATTAAGGCGGCTCAAGAAAATAGCGACAAAATGGTGTTCATAACAGAAAATGGAAAATACTACTAATGTTGATCCCGATAGAGAATAACTAATCAACGAATCTTTCCCTTATTTCAATTAAGAAATTTATATACTCTTTATTATAGTTAGGATTCTAAATGAATTTAACAATACTGTTAATTTTAATCTGAGTTAGTAAATGGTTTGCTTCGGTTAGCATAACAAAAAACTTTACAGTTCAAGATTTATAATAGATTAATAAAGATTGCAAAAGTGATGTATAAACCAGAAATCAGATTAACAGAATTGCAATATTCAATATAGTAGAAATTCATAAATATAAAATCTACGACTAAGCAAGAATATAAATGTAGAAATTAAATATTTGAGACACAGATTTTTAAAGTGGTTCATCTTCAATTGAAACTGCAATTCAAGTCTACTTCACTGGATCAATAATCAAACATATGATCGTTTTTATTAACTAAACATAGGAATTTAATAGGACTCCTATTGATCAATTTTATAACAAGAAATGAACAGGCTCTTGTAATACCTAAGATACAAAAATTCTAAATCTAACCTAACTATAATCAACCTATAACTAAGAAAATCTAACTAGAATTCAATGCACCTACTACAAATTGTAATCAACCTCACAATTTTAGAAGAATGCAAAGGAAAAATCAACCTTTTCCTTTGTATCTAACCCTAAAAATCTTAAAGAATAGAATAAGACAAAGTTTAGAAAAACAAACAGTGAAATTGAGATGTGAATCTCAATTAGCTATGCAGAAATTGCTTTCTAATTGCTCAAGATTTGTTAGAATCATTGAATTCAGGTGAGATAGAAAATAGAATATGAAAGCTCTAGGTTTTTCTTAGTTTTCATAGCATTGTATTATGAATAGTTATTTTTAGAAAATAGGGTTTGGTCTATTTATAGTTGAGTTAGAAGATAACTGATTTTCGGTGCTTGAATCAACTCATGAATTGATTCGTGACAGTTATAATAAACTTCTAACTAACTAATCAATTTCAAAATTGATTCAAATCACATGGAAATCTATCTTGGAATCGATTGCTGAATCGATTCATTTTTCTTTAAAAAAGGACATGGAATTTATTATAAAATCAATTTGGAAAAATTCCAAAGCTTTAGTAAGAAAAATTTTCTTCATGAATCGATTCAAATATATTTCACAAGCTTTTAATACAAATCGATCCACACAGTGAAAAAATGATTTTTACAAAATTTTGACTTGTGAAAGAGTATGTAGAAAATTTGTTTGAAAACTCATTTTAAGTAATTTGTTTTATCTCACTATAAGTTATTATTTTTTAAAAAATATATATACTTGACCAATTTGAAGAAGATTTCTATTACAAAAAATCCTAAGAAATAAAATAAAAGCTTAATAGTAAAGTATATTTTTTAATCATAACTTTGATCAACTTTGAATTTTGCAAAATAGAAAAACACTTAAAAATAAAGTCAGCTCATAATAATGATTAAAGTATTTTTCTAAAAATGTTTTTCAATAAAATTATTTTTCAATCATTAAAACTGAAGAGAAGGTGTAGCTAGGATAAATTTGGCTAACAAACTCCCTTTTTTTTATGTTGACAAACAATTTTTAATAAGATTCAAAGTTTCTCAAAAAGAATCAATGTTAGATGCGAAAAACTCATCTTTTCATCATCAGAAGTCAAATCTCCTTTTTTTTTAAAAAAATGTTATCTATCTTCCAAAAGATTTTAAGGATCTATCTTTTCTCCATTTTTTAAAATCTCATCTTTTCTCCCCCTTTTGGCACATCAAAAAGAAATTGGTGCTTAATAAAAAGAGGAAAAAAATTAGATTTCAAAAAAAAATCATTTTTAATATGTACTTACTCTTTTTCTTAAAGAAAATATAACTTTTGAAGATAACTAGATATATAATAATCCAAAAAAGTTATAATCCAAAATACAAAACCAAAACCCATACATAAGAAAAAGTAAAATCCAGAATATGCAAATGACAACATATATACATAGTTATCGAGATATCCAAAATCAAATACAATGATAAAATAGCAAAATATCCAAAATACTAATCCAAAGCATAACAAAGTATCAGAAAATCACAGAATACTCAACATAAGAACAAATATAATGAAAATGGGAAAGAACCTAAGGGATACAAGACTCAATCAACAGCATACTAGGTAGGCGAATCTTCTTTAGGTTTAGCTTGAAGCTCTGCTTAAAGTTCAGCTTCTTCATCCCATTGGTGCATCTATTGTGTTATTTCATACAATTGAGTCTCTAGAGTACTGAGCCACTCATTTACTGTGGTTTGAAGTGTACAGACTTCTTTTTCCATATTTCCCATGAGATCCTTTATAGACTCAAAAAATGATTGATGTTTGTCAAGGCGATCTAGCAAGTGAGTGTGTAGTTTTCTCATTTCTTCAACTAATCTATTTTCTAACTCACTAGACAACCCTGCTCCCCCTAAACTTGATGTTCCTTTAGGAGTTTGGGGAACCTGTACCCTTTTCCTTTTCCAATTTCTCTTGTCATCGTATTGCATTTTATGCAAGTGTGTGGTAGTTATCATGGTAGATGCATTTATTGGATAAAATTGATTTTCTTCAGAAATTGGCAATTTAGATTTTTTTTGAAAATAAAGGTAAGAATCTTCAGAAATTGGCAATTTAGATTTTTTGAAAATAAAGGTAAGAATCATGGAAGGAAACCAATATCTGAGCATTTTGAACACTTACCCAGATATTTAATTATGAAATATGGCATATTGAAGTCAAATTGGTTTTTGATGATCCACATTAAAAATAATTCATCCTCTACTATTTGAGTAAAATTAGTTACCCTTGGAAGCAACACCTTATAGATAGTGTAATCTAAGATCCTATCTTCAAGGGATAAGCTAATAATTAGTAATTTTCCACTTCCATTCTTAGGGGTGGAATAAGGAAATAATAGTCTAATGATAGATTCCTTGCTATAGTCAAGGAAGGATCCTGCACTAAGGCTAAGAGCTAATGCATCCATATCAAAACTGTTTGCCAAAGAATCAATATCAACAACAATATGTTTATGCATTATATAACATGATAACTTATCCTCAACGACTGCTAAATTTGCATAGAATATTTTGACTAATCTTGGATAAGTTGTTCCTTTGTATGTTAAAAATTTGTCTAACTTGTAGTTGGCTAACAAAGCAAGCAAATGAGTAATTTCTAATAATTTTTCACTAAACCACTTAAAAGGCTCAATTTTCCTATTTGATAGCTATAGAAAATTGGCATATTCACTTTGAGATTGAAAGTGTGTTTCTTCTCTTACTTATGTTGTGGATTTGCCTATCTCCTTGTCCTTTTTCTTTAAGATAGCAAGCTTGATGCATTTTGACATTTTCTTCAATTAGGATTTTGTAGGTATGAAATTGGGATCAAGTGATTTAGAGAAGTTTTGATGAAATTGATAGGTGGGAATTAATAGATTTAATGTTCTAGCAATTCTATGGAAAAAATTTAAGTAGAAACGATTTAGATTTGAGATTCGATTGAAAAGTTTGAGTAAAAATGAGAGAGTTTTCGATGGTTTCAAATAAAATAGTTGTCAAATGAGGTTAAAATTGATTCAATATATATAGAAATCAAGCTGTGAATCGATTTGATAATCGATTCATAGTGTATTTCAACATAATATGAATCGATTTAGGTGTAAGTTTTAGAACTTTGAATCGACTTTTCAATCAATTGTGTTATGAAATTGTGCATCAGAATTGTTGAGAATCAATTAAATTAAAGATAGAATCAATCTCAAGAGGTAGACAAAAGGTTTTTAGAAAATTTCAAAGTTCCCAAAAGGTCACAAATTTTTTGAATTGATTCTCGAATCAATTGTTAAAGAATTTTTAATATGAATTGATTTGTAAATCGATCCAGAAACTCTTGTAAAAACCTGGAAAAATTGTAACCAATTCGGTAATCAATTCAAGCAATTCTAAAAATAGTTTTTTGTGCAATTTTGTTCTATAATTGCCTAAAAGTAATGTATTTACCAATAACACTTAACTCAATTCCAAAGAAACTCAATCTTTACTCAAAATACCTGTAAAACAAACCTAAGGATATATTTGATGCCTAAGTTAGTAATTACAGTTAATGATATAATCTCAAACATGAAAATTTCTTCCAAAAAGTTTCAATTCTTCATATGATCCAATATCCAAAATATTACCAAC